>CABHPP010148256.1:7554-72795 GCA_902168425.1 Peromyscus attwateri | reverse complement strand
TTCTCTCTTTGAGGATCTTGTTCCTCTTTGTTATTTGATTTCTTCTTTTAGTGTTTCTTGACCAGGGGCTGCCTTACGAGCTGCTGATTTTTGCTTGGATTATGTTTGTGGTTGGTTTTTTTCCCTCTCCTGCATTCTACACACAAACCAGGCCAGATTTGATCGCTTTATCTATTCCACTTATGGGTGATGTATTGTCTTGTTTTCCACAATGCTGCAGAACTCTGTATACCCGCTGCAAAGTACTCCAAACGTACTCTGCAAAGTAATCAACGGAACTGCAGCGGGGAGGCTGGCTGTGGGAGCATTGCTGACTGGGTTTATGACCGCAGTTTGAAAAGTCCACCTCCGGCCCGTGGATGAAATATCTGGTCTCCTGCTGGAGGTGGTATTCTGGGATGTCCTGGAGGCTTAAGAGATAGGGTCTGTTTGAAGGAAATAGGTTGCTGGAGAAGTGTCGTGTGTGTGTGTGTGTGTGTGTGTGTGTGTGTGTGTGTGTGTGTGTGAGAGAGAGAGAGAGAGAGAGAGAGAGAGAGAGAGATATTTTCAAATTAATTCTTAATTTCATCTTGATCATATTTACCTCCCCAAACTTCCCAGATATCCACCCCTTCCTTCCTCTCCCTCCCTTGTGTCTTTCCTCCCTCCCTCCCTCCCTCCCTTCTTCCCTCCCTCCTTCCCTTCATCCCTCCCTCCTTCCTTCCCTCCCTCCTTTCCTCTTTTCTTTTGGTTGTGAGCCTAGCCTTTAACAGCTGAACCATCTCTCCAGACCTTTCTTTCCTTTTCGAAGGGGAGACTGACTACCTTGTGGCAGATGTCCACGGATCCTCTGGCCTTTACAATCTTTCCACCCCCACTTCTGTGACGTACCTCGGAGCCTTTCCGTTACTGCTGCACCCTGCTTCCAGTCTACCACAGATGACCTGCTTCCTTCTCACAACAGCCTGCCATCAATGGAGCCAAAGACTGTGGACTGAAGTCTCTGAAGCCACGAGTCAAAATAAATCCCAATTCGGTTAAATTGTATCTAACACAATGCAAGAGGACACTGGGTTGGCAAAGGGAAGGGTTGCTCACACATTCCTCCTGTCTGGTCTCCCCACAGGCCCCTCTCACCTGCAGCTCAGTCTGACAAGTACACCTTCCTCTAGGGGAAAGGGCCGCTGGTGGCCTTCAGAGACCGTCTCATCCAGCTGGTCTGTTAGCACAATTGGTAGGGCTAACCCAGGGAAGGAAACACGGTCTCTCCCGTCATACCCAGTCACTGCTAGTTGGACTCTGAAGTCACACTTAATTTAAACTTCCAAGTCGCAGCTTGTCACTCCTAGGCGAGTGCCAATCCAGGCAGCGGGGCTTTGGAAAACACCCAGGAATAAGCACCCATGGCTGGAATGTAGGTGCCCAGCCCTTTGCAGTGCTACTTTATCTCCATGGCGCTGACAGGGCGCAGGTCTGTTATGAGTCTTCTCTTACACCGAGGCAGAACAATATTGCACAATGAGTTCAAAGCTCCCCGACCTGTGAGTTTAGAGGCAGTGATAGACAGCCAGCACCTAGATATTTCACTCACCCCGTATCTTACTATTTGTGTAGCAAACTACTTGTATGAGATGTGGGGGTGACAGGAACATGGAGATGGACACAGCCTGTATCATCCAAAGAAACTCCCGTTTTCTTAAGGCCGATGATGTTTCTCTTTGTTGGATATACTGAAGAGTAATCTTTTAGTATGTTTTCTATACTGTCTTAAGTTCTTGCCAGAAACCGTGTTTAAGACTCCTACCAATCCTCTGAGGGAGCGGATGTTATGAACCCCACTTTTCAGATGAGGAAACGAAACGCAGGTGATTGCAAGCAGCCGTCAAAAGCAATGTAACTGCCGAGCAAGAAAACCAGTGCCCAGCCCAGGTTGTGCCAAGCTGATGCTGTGTGCTGAAGCTGTATCATAGGGTAGAGAAATGGCCCAAGGTCGCACAGTTAAAGCTTAGAGAGGAACTGGGAAATCCTAGGCTGGTGCTAAGAGATAGTCCTGCTATAGAACAGTTATTGGCTGAGAGGAAGAGGACATGTCTTGTACAACCCCCCCCCCCCTTGTTCTCAATACCACCCAAGCATCGGGACCTGGGAGCTCAACACTTACCTGTCTGTTAAGTAAAGAGGCTGCAGAGTAGGAACTAGCCCAGGGCTCACCCTACCCCACACCTCAGTTCTAACTCCCAACTTCTTGTTCTTACTTTGCTGCCAACATCACAATGACTTTTACGTGACAAGTAGCATATCTTTTCTTCTTAATTTTTCCAGGTTTCTGCACGTTAATTCATTATTCCAATAATAAGTCCAGGGCTCTTTGGAATTTGGAATTACTTTCAAAGTATGGAAATCCACAGGAGAGCTTACACTTTTTCTCTGAATTGATAATGAACACAAGGAAGATGAAAACACACACACACACACACACACACACACACGAGAGAGAGAGAGAGAGAGAGAGAGAGAGAGAGAGAGAGAGAGAGAGATTAGACAAAATCCCGCATGGCACATACACAGTTATCTCTGTCACACAATCTAGATGTTTAGGTGTTTAGGTGTTTTCATAGTAACATTTTCTGGGAGAGTTTTAACCATTAACAAATATGGGACCGGGTATTAAGATAGGCAGTGGGTACCCTTGATATTAGTGCATGAAAATGTTCTTTAACTTGCTGTGTGTTTCACATTAACCCGGCGGAGTGAGTAGCAGAAGCTTTCCATGGCCAACAACAGGATAGCTTGAATTCTGGCATCTTCTGCAACTGCTGGCTCTGTTGTAGAGTACTTTGTTCCTTTGGGAGGCCCTCTCTTTTTCCCTTTGAATTTACTAAATCCAGAACGTCAAGATGGCTTGAAAGAGTGAATGAAATTTTCCATAACTTCTCTAAGGGCCAGTTTCCTGATTTGTAAAATGAGTGTAGTGAAATCTGTCTTCAGTGCTGTAAGAACTAAATTTATGATCTTGATAGCTCACTCAAATATTTTGTTATGTCTGTATCTATATTCTATCATCTACCTATACATGTATCATCTACCTATCATCTGCCTGCCTCTTATATATCCATCCATTACCCTCATATCATCTACCTATAGTCTATCATTCACCTATGAGTCATCCATGCATTTCTATGTGTACCTATTATCTCTCTCCATTTCTCTCTGTTTAGTCCTTACAATATCCAGTGAGGCAGAACTAATCTTCTCTCTTTTGTGAGACAATTAACAGAAGATCATGTGGTAAGGCAGAGCAGTGAATCCCCAGATCACTGACTTTGGAGCTGAGAGGGATTCTCTGGGCCCTGGAGCATGATAGGTAAAATGATACCAGACAGACATTTTCAGAAACAGAATTCGGATCATTTTCCCTCGAAGATTGGAAATAAAATCAGCAAATTCATGAAGAGCATGCAATTAGTAAAGTCATCTTAATCCGACGAGAGTAGCCAAAGCCTCTGCAGGAGACATGTCTACTCCCTGATGAGCCTATGTGGGCATTAGATGGCTTCTTACCTGATGGTTTATTGTCCTGTTCTCACAAGTAGAGAGACCCAGCCTGGCTGTGTGTTAGGGCAGAGGGCATTAAACAGAGAAAAATATTCTGGGTAGACATAGTGTGGCAGACAGCCATTACGGATGATATCATTGTTCTCAGTACAGCACTTGGTTGACTTGAAAAATTCCCTAGTTTCTTGCTACATGCAATTCAGACCTGCCATTTAACCTCTGCAGTGTTAATCTGCGTAGCCACGGGACCTCTTCAGTCACAAGAGTGCAAATCTCTGGTCTAGAAGGTCAGACACAACATCACCATCACTCTAGATTTCTCCTCCGGCATCCCTTCCCCCTCCCACCTTCTCTGGAGCTTCTATAACTTCAGATCCCCCAAAGAAATGGAACATACAGTCATTCAAAAAATGTGTATTGTTGCAAAGGTCAAAGCAGTAAACTCCAATTCAACAGACGCTGAGAAGGATTACAAACCTGATCCCCCTGTCTGGTGAGAAGCTTCATCTTAGGAGGGGGAAAAAAAAACATAAAACAGCATGCCATCAATCTACTCCAGTGAGAGGGCAGGAGGAGTTGTGAACTTAACTCTTCTGGTCCCAGGGGTACTCTGGGAAATCTCCCAAGGATAGGCTGTAAGCAGCTAACACAGGAGCTGGCAAGGTGTCCTGTGAGTGAGTGAATGGATGTGTGTATGTGTGTGTGTGTGTGTGTGTGTGTTTGTCTCAGCCCAATGACAGCACCACACCTTGCAGTAACTGACTAGCCAGATTTTTAAAAAATGACTTCTGTGCATTATAGAAAGGGGCTCACTTTGGGTAGAATGCCATTTCCATTGCTGAACAGAGATGAAAAAAAAATACCACCATATAGCAGATCTGTAAAAGTTGAGAGAACTGAAGGTTAAGCTGTATAGACTGAAACTTAAAACTGACCACACTGGATCTTGGGTGGGGCATGTTGGTGATTCTGGAATTTTAACACTTGTGAGTAGAGTAAATATCACCATAGGTATGCCTGCCAGTGCCCCTAGATTTCACATCCTTCTAAGCAAAGTGAAGTTTATTAGAAGAGGGATCATGAAAAAAAGAAAAAGCATGATTCCTTTCACTAAGGCCTGCAAGTTTGAGTTCAAGATTTTGGTGCGAAGCACATTAGAATTACGTAACAGTAGGTACACAGCTCATTCAAAATGAGGGTGGGAATTGAAACACATGAACAGAAGATGTGTGGATGGCAAATGCAGCAGGAAAAGTCTTTGTATCTGCTAATGCTCACCATCTGCAGCCTGAAAGAAAATAAGAGTATGTGAGGAACGTGTCAAAAGTTTTAGCAAAAAGAAGGCTCCAAGCAGACTGCTTCCTCATGCTTTGGGCAGATCAGAACTCATTATTCAGGTCCTTGCTACTCAAACTGATGTCTTTGGACCTGTAGCAGCTGCTGCACAAGGGAGCTTGTTAGCAATGAAAGTTCCCAGGTCCAGTTCACAGATTGGAACATGTGTTTTAGATAAACTCTCCAGGTAATGGATGCACTTGAAAGTTTGGATACAGTATTGTCTTTGTGAGAAGTCATTTTTGTTTTGATTTTTCTCCTAGTAAGTATTTACTAAAAACAAAACAAAAGAAAAATCCTCTAACAACAACAACAACAACCGCACCAGAATAATATTTCAAAAAGAACTAACACTCACATTATCTGGCAGGTATTTTTCTTTTAAAGAAGGAAGAGGAAAACTTAGGCTGACTAATGAAGCTTTCACTTGACCTTCCCCCTAGGTCCTAGGGCCTAGCACGGGTATCCTGTGTGTTAGTAGGCTAAATGCAAATTGAAGTTGCTTTGCCAAACGTCAGAGGCCACTCCAAGTAGCAGTAATGGCACCTGCTGAATGCTGTTAATTGCACGAAAGCATAGTTTGGCTCTTGTGGCTGGAAGGCTGGCTCTCAGGCATAAGAAGTCTTTCTGAATGAACAAATAGATATTAAAGTTTGAACTATTAAATGTCCTGTCCACGCTGCTACTCTCTGTCTGACTTAGAGGTTGCTCCGACAAAGGGCTTTTGTTGCTGCTGTTTTGTTTGTTTTCAAGCTACCGTCCGTCCTGTCCTCCATTTTAGGAAGCTTTCCTGCATCCTGAGATTGTGATAAGCACACAGCGGATGTCGTCTGCCTGTGGTGAATGGCTGAGAACAAAATTTTATCTCTCACTCGGCTCTCCAGATAATTAAAGGAAAAAAAATTCAGCCTAGGACTTTTTACTTCATGATAGGAAATCCAACGAAGGAACCTGTATTGTCATCAGTATTGTATTTGTGTAAGTCTTTGTGGATGTATGGATTTTTTTTCCTGAAATTTAGACACTTAAAAGGGTTTAGGAGTTGATATTAAAAACTGGCTTCAGGCTAAAGGTTAAGAAGAAAGAAAGGGGTTGGGGAGGATTAGTAAGAATAATGAATGAGGGAAGGTGGGGGAAGAAGATGGGAAAGCAAAGTGATGTAAATATTTAAAATAACAAACCCCATTTATTGATTCTCCACATATTTATCAAAGGTTAAGTGTTCTTCTTTGAGAATCCTGTGATACCCAGAAAGTAGAGTCTCCGTGCTCTTGGATGAAGTCGTCACGTGGGTGGTGGTGGGAACTACCTGCTGAGAGTGTGTATTGAGTGTGAAGCATGTGTGTGTTCCTCTACCTGTGCTCAGTCCTCAGCACAACGCCAGAGAGCTAAGACACAGCAAGGTCCCTAGAGACACTCAGACCACACAGCACTTCAGTTATTTATTATTTTCCTGATTATTTACTCTCTGACATTTGTCCGCCCTTCTATCTTGAATAATTATAATTTAGTCATCATATATAGAAATGGAGGGATTATCAGCCAAAGATTCCTTTCTTTTCTTGCAGAAAATTAATACAGGTTAAAATATTGTCAATTGGGTGGTCTTTGTTTGGAATTTGGTCTTTGGATGCCCTAAGTAGCAGAAAGCTCCAATTTATCCCCAGAGATAACAGCCTGGAACTAGATTCTGAAATATTCTCTGGCTTCATCTGGTTACAGCCAAGTCCTTCACCTGGAAATTCCTCCATATCATTGATTAAGGCAATGGAGTTAGTTTCTGTGCATTATAATCAAAGATATGGTTGTGGTGTTGGCCACAGCAATATTTATCAGTTATTGAGATTAGTACTGGAAGTGGGGATATGTAGCAAAGGAAAGTGTATAATAGTTCCCCCTTATACTTAAAGACATCATCCAAGACTCCCAGTGGAAACCTGAAACAACACACAGAACTGAACCCTGTATACAGACACTGTGACACAGTCTTTGTCAACTAAGCAACTGACTAACAGGTAAGAAATTTAGACAGTACAGATGATTCACATTCCAGATGGAATGTGAGGTTTCATCAGGCTATCACAACACTGCCTAGTTAAAGCTTCTGAATTGTTTATGGGATTAAATTTTCTTTTGGATTTCATATATTATGTGTTCTTTATTTGTGTGATTCCCCAACTTCCTTTTGTCTTCTCCTGTGACCCCCTACTCCCTCTCAAATTCACGACTATCTTTCTTTAATTATTGTTTTACACACATACACACACACACACATAAAATGCAACATGCAGAATCTGTTTAATGTGGCTTGAATGCATATGTTTTTTAGGGATGACCACTTGGTTCTGAGTAACCAATTATGGGGCTCATCCCTAGACAAGACTGATTCTCCATCCATCAATAGTCATTAATTGCCTATAGCTCTTCATCTAGATGTGATGCCTTGTTTATGATTTCTCCTAGTCATGTTAGCACATCAACTGATGATGTCATTGCTTAGGTGCTATTTAGACAACCATATCGTTGCAATTTCAGGGGTGAAGCTTTCCTGTTATATATAGAAGACAACATTTCTTTGCAGACTTCCTCTGTCCCTTACAATGTTTCTGCTCCCACTTCTGTGATATTCCCTGAGCCTGACATGTAGGGATTGTATTATAGATACAGCATCTGGAGTAGGGCACCCACGGTCAGTCGGTAGTTCTCTGTGTTTTGTTTAGTTGTGACTTTCTCTAATAGTCTGTGCTGCATAAAAAGAGCTTCTTTGAAGAAAAGTGAAAGCCACATTATCTGTGGGTATAAGGATAAGTATTTAGAATGCATAGAACTTATTCTGGTTTAGGGACAGGTGGTGGTAGGGTCTTCTCTAAGTTCCACATCCTCACCAGCCATGGGCAGTTGGCTAGGTTTACAGTACAAGGTCCTAATTCCTTCCAATTGAGTAGACCTTAAGTCCAATTAGATGGCAGTTGGTTACTTCCAAGGTATATATTTCACTAATGAACATTTGGGGATATCCTGCTCTCTTGAGGAATCCTGTGGTTTATAAGCATCACAGTTAGGTAAGACTATTGATTGCTTTTCTCCATTGGCAGTTTGCATAGCACCTTCAGGAACTATGAGAACTAATCCTCAGGTAGGAGGATTCTGGGTCAGATATATCTGGAATCCTCCACGTCCTGTGTCCAAAGTGTGTAGCATCTTTAGAAATAACATCTTACCTTCAAGTCTTGGGAGGCAACCAAGGAAAATGGTGATAACTTATATGATTTTGGGAGTCACTTGGATTCCCCTGACCAACAACTCAAATGGTGGTTTCTTTTGAGTTGTCTGGTACTAGAATTTTTGTTGATAGACTATATGATTCTTTGGGGGAGTATTATAATCTCAGCTGTAATTCATTTAAGGTATAACTATGTATACACACACACATACATATGTATATATAGCATATAGTGTTACAATCATAACATAATATGATTCTCTATGATGCTAAGTATAACTATGTACACATACACACTTATATATATATTATAGTGTATATACTATATATATAATATATATATAGTATATAGTGTTACAATCATAGCATAATATGATTCCCTATGGTGTTAATAATAACTATGTACACACACATATATGTATATATATATATTTCCTATGGTGTTATTTATCTCTGATCCTCTCCCTTCCCTATTTAAAACTCTCTCACTTTTTTCCCATGTCTCCCTTCATAGTACCCGTGTCTTGCTATTTCCCTCTCTAGGGCTCCTCCCCCTGCATGGTCCCTTTTTACTTTCATGTTACTCTCTGTCATTTACTCACATCCAATGATTCAGAGCTAGCACCCACAGATGTTTATAGAATTTTTCATTTAATATTTGGGCTATGGTTATCCATAGGAAACTGAAGTGATTGACAGAAAACTTCAGATCAGAGGAGACTACAGGGCTATGGAGATTGTCACAGCCCTCAAAGAAGTCACAATCATGACCTCTTTGTGTGTTCTGAGACCTTTCATTTGCCACATCGAGCTCAATAATTACCAAAGTTAAAATCCTGTCTTGTTCTTAATCTTTCTTATGTCCATCCACAGGTAATTTCAGAGGTCTGACAGAGATGGAATTTAATAGTATTAATCAAGAAAATTGTCAAGGGGACTGGAGAGACAGCCCAGTGGTTAAGAGCATAGATTGCTCTTGTAGAGAAATGGAATTCAGTTCCAAGCACCCATACTGGAAGATCACAACTACCTGCAACTCCAGATCCAGGAGATCTGATGGTCTCTTCTGGATGGCTTGGGCAGGAACCCTCACTTGCATGTACACACACCTGTGCACATGCATGTGTGTGCACATGCACATAGACATATAATAGAAAGAAATATAAAAAAATAAATCAAATGAAAGAGACACCAAGAAAGCAGGGCTACATATTGAGAAGATATATAGAGAACGGACATGGGACTTTTTTGAAATTTTTGGTTCTGGAATTATTGTGTGATTATTTTGTAGGAAAAAGGAGTATTTGGAACAAAGTGCTGTGCTGACTGTGAGGAGCGTTATCAGACAGATGAACGAGATCCTTCATCCACAGCCCATAGCTTCTGGGTGTTGGCTCACCTGTGAGAGGCTTAAAAAAAACAATCACTTGAAAAGACTGCTCAGTCAGTAAATAACATTTCATACAGAGATTTCAATCGCCCAAGGGCATCTGTCTTGATGGCTCTATTTGTGGATAGTAAAATTATCAATGTTTATCAGGGGGTGAAATATTGACAACCCCATTTTGTATTTTATTATTTGAAAAAAAATTCTATTATTTTTTTCAAACTAAAACGTCTGCAAACCACACCGCATATAATGACACATATCAGTGTCTCACGCACAGTCTTGGTTTCTAGGCAATTGAAATCAGATTTGAGCAAGGACAACTAGGTGCTGATGAGAATGTTGCTATTTTTAAACAATGAGGTTGACTCAATCTCTCTAAAAAATGATAGGACAATAGCCCTATTGGCAGGAACCCTGTCCAAAGTTAACATGCTGTTTAATGTGCAGATCTATAAATACTGCACCATGGAGAAGACACAGGTGCCTGGACCACCACATCACCTTGTGCTATGCTTCTTTCTATTCTTCTTGCCATCTATGAAACAAAGCCTAGTTATCTCAAAGACTTCACGCTCTTTCTTACATGACTGGATGACTGACTTGGGGAACACTATGCCTGAGACTGAAGGTCTGGCCACTCCTAGTCCTCTTCTTCCACCTAAATTCTCCAGTCATTGACGTTGTCTGTGAGGGACCAAACGACATGAGGTGGCCCATCATACGCTAGTTACTCAATTTAGTTAATAGAAAGGTAACTTTTGGTACCTCGGAAACATCAACAGCTCCTCTAGGTGGCATTATTATTACTATTACTATTATTATTACTACTATTATTATTATTATTTATTTATTTATTTTATTATAGCCCGAATAGTCAGGAAAGATGTAGACGAATTTCTAAATGGCCTTATTAAATAAGAAACACAGAGCCAAATATAGGGGTGAAAGCCTTAGAGATCAGGAAAATAGTGAGAACCACCAGCTAGCCTTAACTCACCAGGCCGCCCGTAGCTTCCCAAGAGAGCTACTTCTTGTCTACCCAGGCTTTTATTGCCTTGCTGCTCTGCCCTCTCATTGGCTCCTAGCCCAGCTACCTCACTTCCTTGTCACTGCCTGTCTGTACAGATCTCCAGGTTTCTATGGTTGGTGCTGGGATTAAAGGCGTGTGTCACCATGCTTGGCTCTTCCCTAGTGTGTCCTTGAACACACAGAGATTCTGCCTGCCATGTGATCGGATTAAGGGCGTGTGCTACCACTGCCTGACTTTTGTGTTTACCTTAAAATGGCTTGCTATTCTCTTTGATCTCCAGGTAACCTTTATTTTTTAACATACAAATAAAATATCACCACATTTCAGCACAAATAAAATACCACCATGGAAAGAAGTACATAGAGACTTCCTGTATTTTTGTGGCAGGGCAAAGGCTTCGTTTTTCTGCAGAAAATAGAGTTGGTTTTAGCAGTAGAGATGCCATAGGCCTCATTAACCTTGAGGGGAAGGGATTATTCAAGTCTTCTTAAGCCATCTTGTGCCTTAGGAAGTGGGCACTCCATAAACCACAGTTAGGTTGCTTGGAGCAGCGAGAGGAGGGGACCCCAGGAACTAAACACTGCCTCACATAGAATGAACTTAACTATCGAGGCATGTGACTGTGAAGGACTTTGAGGGTGAGCATCAACATCAGTCTGATGTTGTGGGAGTGATGCCCCAGCACGGGCAAAGTGTCCTGCGGAGCTCCCCGTGTGTCTGGAAAAGGAGACGCGATTGGTCTTTGGACGTCTGTGCGAGTTCCTGATGACTGGTTGAGACACCTTGATGAGGAAATGCTAGCTATCCTTCCTGTGTGCTGGATGTGATCTCAAATTAGTGTTTGCAACCATGAAAAAGATACATTTCACTTGCACTGTTGCTTTTTTCAACCTACGTTTGTTACCAGTGGCGTTTAGCCGAGTTTATATTCCAACCCATAACTTACACATAGTTTGAGACAAGTGGAAACCTTCCATATTTTTATAGCAATACACAGTTTAATCTGTATGCATTCCATACATTTCTCCAAAGTATTGTGTTGCCTAACATACAGTGACAAAGCTAAGATGATGCAGCCAGCTTAGTGTCGGGGTCCAGTTTCATCTTCTGGTGACTAGCACGAGGCCAGAAAGAGAAGGAATCCACTTTTGCTTGGGTGGAGGCCTTCACAGGCATGGTATTCTTACCAACAATGTGCTAGTCATTCATCATTCAATGAAATATTCACTGAACATCTAACTCGTGTCAAATGGTGTGTAGGATCAAATGTATGATGATGTGGCATCTTAGGGAATCTACAGATGTGTAGGACAGATGTGAATAGATGATCACCTTACTTCGTGGATAGTACTTCAGCAGAGCTATGTTCAGACTTCCCGAGGAAGGAATGATTGGAGAACCTAACTCTGGATGTAGTGAAAAAGCTACACAGGGGGCTGGAGAGACGGCTGGCCCAGCGGTACAAAACACTGGCTGACCTTCAAGAGGACCCGAGTTCAGTTCCCAGCACCTACATGGTGGACTTTACAACCATTTGTAACTCCAGTTCCAGAGGATTCAATGTCCTCTTTCAGCCTCTGTGGCCTCAAGTAATATATATCTGTACATGCAGGCAAAATACGCCTCTCCCCCATGACACACAAAATAAAATCTCAAAAAAAAAAAAAAAAAAGCTACACAGAAAATGTAAAATTTCCCTCAGGTGGAGAGTCATTTGTCAGGTGAATGAAGGAAAGGGCGTGTCAGCCCGAGAGAGGAGACCAGTGAGCGTGGAGGGACCATCGACAGACATCAAGCTTCAGCAGGAACAAGAGGAGAACATTACCCGAGGAGGCGCTCAACCGAAAAGGGCCCAGGGCATTGGGCATGGGTGAGCAGCAGAACCGCTAATGTGGGAATGAACAGAAGGCCTGTCTTGTACTGTTTTCAGCAGGTGTGGTTTTCAGAGT
This sequence comes from Peromyscus attwateri, assembly GCA_902168425.1. NCBI lineage: Eukaryota > Metazoa > Chordata > Mammalia > Rodentia > Cricetidae > Peromyscus > Peromyscus attwateri. The sequence continues at coordinate 60,334 of CABHPP010148256.1, read as the reverse complement.
AAGCAGGCAAGGAGAGACGAAGGCTTGAATTCCCCAGACATGCACTATTCTGTAATCACCAACAGCGGCAGACATGGCTACCGTTAGTTAATGAAAGTGACGTACGTGTGCCGTTGAAGAAAGGCCACTTGAGCCGGAAGAACATAGTTGGTGATTGGAGGCGAGATTCTGGTACGCACAGGAGACAGACCTGCAAGTGACAAACGTATTTTTATGCATTGTATAAAATCATAGCAGTGTTAGGGAATATTAAGCACCTTAATACCCTTGAAGGATTGGGAGCAAGGGAGATATTCTGGAAGCAGTGGGCTGTGGGCTGTGTGCGCTTACACACCCAAACTTTAAAAACTTATTATTTCCCCACTGTGGCCAGTGTCTGTGAGATGTTTATAGTCAGTAGGATTGCAATCACTGTAAGGAGCATAAAGCCCTGTAATCCAGGAATTTATGTGTAAGAGGTTGGTTTCCCAACCCTGTAGACAAATTTCTAAACAGTCTTATTAAATAAGAAACACAGAGCCAAATACAGGGGTGCAAGCCGTAGAGATCAGAGCAATAGCCGCCAACTAACCTTATCAACTTACCACCTCACCGTAGCTTCCTAAGAGAACTTCTTCCTGCGCCTTTATCGCCTTCCTGTTCTGCCTTCTCATTGGCTCTAAGCCCAGCCACATCACTTCCTCGTCACTGCCTGTCTATACAGACCTCCAGGTCTCTATGGTTGGTACTGGGATTAAAGGCGTGTGTCACCACACTTGGCTGTGTCCTTGACCACACAGAGACTCTGCCTGCCAGGTGATCGGATTAAGGGCGTGTGCCACCACTGCCTGACTTCTGTTTATGGCTATGACCTCTGATCTCCAGGCAAACTTTATTTATTAACATACAAATAAAATATCACATTTCAGCACAAATAAAATATCACCACACAACGCTACATAAAGAATTACAGGCAACTAAAGAATGCTGAGTGTGGCAGATTGTTTATCCAATACCAATTGTTTATCCAATACCAAATGGTCAACCCCCCAAACACACACATGAGTAACATTATACAGACCGAACAGGTTAGATATAGGAATATATATGTATAGACATACATACATATGTATGTAATAATAATTAAAAAAGAAGCCATGAATTTGAAAAAGAGAAAGTAGGGGTATATGGGAGGGTTTGAAGGGAGGAAAAGGAAGGCAAAAATTATGTAATTATATTATCATCTCAAAAATAAAAGAAAAAAGAGAAAGACCATCTCATAGAAACAAAGCTGTTTCCTGGATCTTGGGGGTGGTGATGTTTTCCATTTAGGGCTGGGATTGCTGTCTGTATTTGGAAGAGTTCTGAGTCTGCCTTAGCAGCCACACGCTACAAAGAGAGGCTACTCTGGGCTGACCATTTGGTATCAGATAACCAGCCGGTGTGCTCTTCCCCGGGGAAGAGTATTTCTCCCGCTCTCAGCGTTTCTTAGCTGCCTATTGTTCTTTTGGAGGGAGGAGAGAGGAGGAAGAAGTGATGTCATAATAATCGCAAAACCTTAGAGAAATAATTAAAAACTTGTTTTCCAAGGGCTGATCCTTGGGGCCGTAATATCATAGAAGCAGACGCCTCTCACCTTTCTGTTCTTCCCTTATTAGCAGAATGTGTGATGGCTGCCACACCCCCAGCCCTACATCTTTACTCCGGCAGAATGAGGAGAAGCAAGAAGGCGGAAGGAAAGCGCTCTTCAGGACATCTCTCTGTATCGTATTTCCTGGAACTGTCACTTCTGATTGCACTTTGTGACATCTCCAGTGAACCCTTTTTGGAAGACACACACAGGTGTCCTTCCTGCTTAATGAAACTGACATAATAATAAGAAGAGTCAAACACCGTGTACTATGAAGATTCTTTTCTATTACTCTTCATCAACATTTATCTGGAGAAATTTTGATGTTGATTCCGATTTTTCAGTTTTACCAGGACCCGTTGCTCGGTCCTGCTCACCGACTTATTGCGTGCATAGAGTATGACGGGCGTTTGGCTCACGGGTAAGTGTGAAATGAAGAAATCAGTGAGTGAGTGAGTGAACAGAAAACAGATGGGAAAGAGGTCACTGTTTAACAGTATCTCCCAGCTGACCATCTCCCTCATGGTGTCGGAACTGCCATCTGAGGTGATTTGAATCCCCAGAACTTCCAGGAACTCATCGGAACCTGTCATGAGCACACTCTCTTCTGTCGTGTCTGAAACGTGAGAAGCAGCTTCGGAACTTAAATATCTACACTGTATTCTAACACACGTGTTTACAGAGGAGGGGCGCGTTCCTTCAAACACCCGACCAAAGGTCCAGCTCTTCTCTATGATTGCCCTTTGTTTGTTACCCCAGGAAAATCCATGTGGTCGGTGTACCACTCAAGGACAACATGCCAAGTTTCACAAAGAGGCTTATTCAAGGTGTAAGAGATGTAAGAGGTTTTTAATAAATTCTCTCTCTGTATTCACAGCACAAAGGTGTCGGCAAAATATGTGTGCCACTGTAATGTTCATGTGCACACCTATGTGTGCACAATGTGACATGAACATGTGTGCAGGTGTGCCCATGCACATTTAAATGGGCGCATATGTATATTTTCCACACATGTGTATATACATGTATATACTTGTGTGTTTGTGTATGCCTGTCTATATGTGTGGAAATTCTTGTGTCTGTGGGTTTTATGTATGTGTCCACCTGTGTGTGCATGAATGCCTGTATATGTATATGTGTGTGTGAGTGTGTGCCTGTGTGTGCATGTGTGTCCACAAGTGTGTATGATTACATGTGTGAATGTGCATGTGCACATGGCATATATTTGGAGACATGCACACGTTTGCTTAGACATGTTCATAGGTGTGTATGCACTATTACATGTATGCATGCATGTGCATATACATGTATTTATGTTTTTCCATACAAACAAACATGTGGTTGTGCACATGTTTATTTTGTGCACATGTATGTGTTTGTGTACATGTGTGCATGTATGTTTATGCATACATGCATGTGTATGTATGTGTACACAGGCATATTTATATCATCTGTGTGTGTCTGGGCATGTGCATGCCTCTAAGTGTGCTTGTGTGTATGTGTGTGGGTATGCATGTATGTTTGTATGTTGGGGACCTGGGAAGGTTAGATCCTGGTCCTTGGGATGAGAACAAGAACATTACTCTGCTATGGTTATTCTTCATTTCTTTTTACAAGCAGTGTATTTCAGAGAAGGCCCAGAGACTTTTCCTTTTTATCAGAAAAAGTAACTGTTTTTGTTTTCTTCGAAATGAAGACTTTTGCTTTTAATGTTAAGCATCAAGGACGCTTAACACACAAAATTTCAGCAGCACAGAAGAGCAGAAGTAAGATGGAGAGTACTTTACATTACACCTAACACCTTGGCCAAAACAATGTGTGCCCGTCCGTTTTCTCATGTCCCTTTGTCCACGCACACATCCTGTCAAACTTAAATCTCTGGCTATTAAATGATGAAAAGTCAAATCATGGAAGCACAAGAATATTGGCAACTATAAAACAGTTCGGATCTCTTCTGAAAGGTGCATGATCTGGTGCGGACTCCAGGCTTGTTGGGTTTCCTGGCTTCAGGAATCCCCTCCCGTCGGTTGCAGTAACGACCACAGCAGCTCATTTTGCTAAGTTCTGATCCATCACTATGATGAACGCTTGTGGGAAACACTGTAGCGAGAGGAAGGAGTTATTTCGGAACGTGGTTTCTGTGGCTGCAGGCCGTGGCCTCTGGCTCCGTGGCTTCTAGACCCTGACCAGTCACACCACGGAAGGGCGCGTGGTGGAGCAGAGCTGTGGACCTGCTGACAACTCTGTGGGACTCAGGGAGGGGCCAAGACAGGCTGGGATCTCTAGGGAAGGGCCCTTCCTCCACCAGGCCTCACTGGCCACGGTTCCACCACCTTCCAAAGCGATATTCAAAGACTGACCCCGCCTGGGAATCCACTAACTGGGCTCCAGCCCTGATGAACGATCGATCGCCTCAGGAACTCTGTCACAGACACACCCAGGGTGCTTTGTTAATCCCTACGTGTATCTCCACACAATCAAACCGATAACTAAGACGGACAATTGCATTAATGTTTACAGAGCATTTGCTTTTCAGAGTCTGGAAAAACAGTCAACTCATATTAGAATATATTTTCCAGGTGAGAAAACTGAGGCATTAAAGGATTAGCATGCCCAAAGTCCCACAGTCAGGAAACACAAATATGCGTTTCATTTTCACCCTGTCTTCCACTTAAAAATCACCATGTTTAAAAATGGGCTCGCAAGAGATGGAGAGTACACATTTGTATGCCAGGACAGAGAGAATTATAGTCCTGTAATTATGTCGACGATGTCATAATAGAGTGACTGAGAAAGTCAGGACAGTAACGTAGCTCATGGAGTTCCCACTACTGCTGTAGCATCATCCCAGGTGAGTGGTGTTTGCAGCAGCCGGTGCTTCGTCCTGAGACTTCTGAAGGGTAAGTTCAGCACGGGCTGGGTCAGCTCGAGTCTAGCTGTCACCGTGACTCCGTTGCCTTCGGGAAGCTCTAGGACACAGATGCTGTCTTACCTGTCACAGACTCTGGAGGCCACTGCCATTGCTCAGCTCCTGGCCCCTTCCTTTTTTTTTTTTTTTTTTTTTTTTTTGCAGAGTAGGTGATGGACGATTGTTCAAAGTCCCTTCTGGCCTCCCTTTGTGTAACTCTGACCTCTTGTTCTGTCTCCTTATTCTATGTTTAAGGACCTCTGTGGTAATACCATACCACTCTGGAAAGTCTGGAATTAGTTCTCAGCTTTAAAGTCTTCTTAGTCATAATCTCAACCTCATTGGCAACTGATTTATAGAATCCCTGGAATGGGATGTAGATGTTTTCGTGCGGCATTTATTCTGCTTACCATAATAGACTCCAGTCTCCCTTGCTCCCTCTTTTTCATGATGTTGGGGATTGAACTCAGAGCATTGCACATGCTAGGCAGACACTTTGCCAACTGAGCCACATCCCATCTTCCTGACAGCTACATATACACGAGGTAAGCTCTGGTTCTATTTTCTGAGGATTCAGCACAGAACTCCCCTGCCCTCGTGGAGTTTACCTCTAGAGACGAAGAATAAACTGATAAACACATTTGTGACAAAGTGTCAGAATGTAGAAGGTCCCTTGAAGATGAGGGAGGTTGAGAGAGAGGGGAGAGATCAGCGGCAGCCGTGGATTCTATGGAGCGTTTAAATGTGGTAACTCAGGCTACTCGGAGAGGTGTTGTGGGAAATGAAGCCCTCTATGAAATGAAGGACCTGGGGCTGAGCATTCTAGGCCAGATGATGTAGAAGTGTGCAGGCCACAGTGTGAGAAAGATGGGCATTTTTGAGGAGTAGCAACAAGCTCGGCATTTCTAGGGTGGACTGCACAAGGCAGAAATTGGCGAGGGATGAGGATAGCTGGGGTCCATAAACCAGGGAATTAATTCCATGAGATACAAAGGAATGATTGACCCAATTTGGATTTTGAAAAGATCATTATTTTTTTTTTTTGAGACAGGGTTTCTCTGTGTAGTTTTGGTGCCTGTCGTGGGTCTTGCTCTGTAGACCAGGCTGGCCTCGAACTCACAGAGATCCACCTGACTCTGCCTCCCGAGTGCTGGGATTAAAGGTGTGCACCACCACGGCCCAGCAGATCACTGTTCTTAAAGGACAGTTGAATACCCTGAGAACAGGAGGAAGGAAACCAGAGGGACAGCAGAAAAGTGCCTGCATGAATCTAAACATCAGGCAGAGAGATCTTGGATGACAGATTAAAGATAGAACTTGCTGTTTGGGTGGAGGGGAGCAGAGGAGAAGACGGGATCAAGAATGAGCTTTGCCTGGGGCTTGAACCACTGGGTAAGTGTGTCTGTGTTCCGCAGAGAGATGGCAAATCTTAGGAAGGAATTGGTCCTAAGCGGTGGAACTGATAGATTTCAGGTGTGTTGGACCTCTCTATTAGAAATTGGAGGCTGTGGTCTGTCAGAGAAAGGAACTTTAGGAAAGGGTAAAGGCTAGCAAGACCGTTCACTTAAGGAGCCAGCAAAACAACCATGGACCTCCACTGTGTTTTCTGTCTCCTGATAGGAGGTCCGAGTGTCCAGCTCGGCTAGGGGCCAGAGGATATTTGAGCCCACTGATGGGGTCTGTATCATTGGAACTGACTCACTCCAGCAAGAAACAGAGTAGGGGAGGATTTGGAACACATTGGAAGGGATTTTAGTAGCTTTCGTAAAATATCTGGCCCAATGCCCATTTGGGCATTGCTTTGCCGAACACCTGCTCTCAGTACAAATACCTCCTGCAGAAAGATGCCCGTCCCATCTTCCCAGCCACCCACCCAGAACACCTGGACTCATCACTGAAGAGCATTGGCCCTCGGCCCTCCTTCATTTATCTTTCCTTCTCTCACCCTCATCTCTCTTTAAAGTGGATTTCTTTAATTAGACTTAAAATGAGAACCTTTGCTGAATGTCTCCATGTAGGTAGCTAAATAAATAAGCGAAATTGTAGGAACTAAAACCTCTCCACTCCCCACACCGAGTTGTCGCTGGGCATGCTTTCTGTTTGAGTTATATCATTGTGCATATTGCTTTGATAATTCTTAGGCAGGGCATAGCCACCATCTCTGAGACTGTATTTAGGAGTTAGTGTTCCATGGAAGGTAATGAGAGACAAATGGATCTTAAAAGTATGTCATAAAAAGCCTTTTAAAATATGTGAGCTTCAAGTGCCCATCCATAAAGCTAGTTATTTAAGAAGGCTGCTTTAGAAGCAGTGTTGTGAATTGGTGCAGGCCACCAATAATCTATAGATTTTTAAATTGTTCTGGTTCTACACTTGTTAACAGCGTCTCTGCTATGGAAAAACAGTTAAGAAATTGACAACAAATGCAATAGCCAGTCCTTTCTCCACAGACCCCTGGACTCTAAATAAAATGGTTGTCTTTTGAAAGGACCTCATTGAGTCACAGATTGATAGAAACAGGCACTGCTGTTTCACTTCCAAAACAAACCAGATAGACTTGTCAGGCTTTTCTGGATGGAGAACAAAGATGAAGAACTTGGTTCTGGGACTGACTTTTGTGTGGAGAGGGTAGCCTTGAAAATCTGTGTGAAGACGAGGTAGCACTGAGAATCATAGTCACACAAATAGCAAATAGGTGGTTCCGGGGCTGTATTCGGATATGTGGCCAGACAGAAGGAAACAGCTGGCGTGGCATGCAAGAGGGGAACAATGGTCCCTGTGACCACCTCTTTGACTTCTAGCTCCTGCCATTCGCGGGGGGAACGTGGCCTTGGAAGCAGGTGGGACTGCCGTTCTCGATTCTCTTTTCTAATTACATGAAGTGTGGAGAAAGGATATTGGAAACAGAGACCCAGCTGTGCCCACTGCCAGTTCAAACACAATGAGGACAAAGGACTCCAGACGCAAAAGGGAAGCGGTTTTAATCTCAGGTGTCTGCACTCTTCTTTCATTATATGAAAGGGAGCCAGCAGCAATAATGGAAGAGACATAATAAAATGAACGGGTCCCCCCTCTTGCAGTGACTCCTGCCACCAAACCTTGCATCACAGTCAGTTGAGAAAAGAAAGCCCACAGGACAAAGAGAGGAAGATGGAGTAGGCAGCTAGCTGGCTGTAGAATTTAAGGGGTGTAGGCAAGGCAAATCGCAGTAGGGCCTTTCCTCACGAGGCTGCGTAGTCTAAGTCAAGGAGAGATGCTAGTTCATAGGGAGAAACAACACTCAAAGAAATCGTGGTATTTGCCTCACGATGAAGTGAGCATCCACCTGTTCTTCTTCCCTATTCTGTCTCTCTTTTCTTCACACAATGCTAAAAATAATTCCAGTGTCTGATCAGTTGTGAGCTGTCCACCAAAGTGATTGAGGAGCTACTATCTCAGGGCAATAAAGATAATTCAGACTCTTCTCTCCATGTGTCTTAGATGCTGTGTGAATGACAGAACAAACTTTGAACACAGTAGTGCAGACCCATGTTGTTAAGTTACTTCAGTAGCTAAAGTTTTGCTGATTACATCATGGGCTATTTTTAGTAAGACTTCTCTGTAACCATGGAGACTGCTTTTGCTGAAAACTCTCACACTATTTCCTTCGAAATTAGCCATGAAGAAGAAAATCTTTGCAGAAAACTAATAAGGAACAAATGAGTTAGATACAAGAGTAAAAACAAAAGCAACTTAGTACTCATAAAAAGGTTTATATGCATGTTGACAGCTGTACATTTATTTGGACAGTTATCTTCTGCAGACCTGTATTTACATATAAAACCACTTGAATTCTTACTTTTCTTTTTTTTTTTTTTTTTTTTTTGACTGGCAACAGCCTGAGAACGTGACACAATGTAGTTTATTACCATGGTTCCCTGTGGCATGACATTCCCAAGGGAAATGAGCCCCCGAGGAAGTGGGAAGCTCTGTCTCCTAGCAACAGACGTGTTGGAAAGTTTCAAAGGACCATCTTTCTGACCAATGGGGAACTTGCTGGGGTATGAACAATTTGTGTAAAGAGGGAAAAAACCCCACACCATGCTTGAGAATGCTGAATTGGACCACTTAAATGTGGTCTTAGGAGGCAAGAGGGCCAGTCAGGTAGCTGTAAATGGCAGTTATTAAAGAGCTTTGGTAGTTCTGTCCTTTGGGAGGCAGGATGAACACCCTAGTTACAGGAACCCATGAACGCATATATTACATGTCTAAAGGAGTTTTGCACATGTAGTCAAGGTTATAGACATGAAATTAGGGAGTTTATTCTGGGTTATCCACATGGGTCCAGTGGTGATGTGGTTTTTGTATAGAACTTTCTTGGCCAGCGTTTGAGATAAAAGAGGAGATGTCAATGACATTTCAAGTGTGAGAGAGATTGGACCCATGCGTGTAGCTATGAAAATAAAGGGGGTCATTTGTGAACTGTGCCAGTAATGTAAAGGAGAATTGAACTAGACCGGAATTTCCCTCCAAGAATTCTAAAGCAAAAACGCGGGCTCAGTATGACACCTTGAGTTTGGCCGTTTGAGACCCGAAGCAGAGTCCCCCACCAAGCTTGCTGGGCTTCTAACCTTGCACAATATGAGATAATGAATTTGTGCTGCGAACTGCTGTGTCTGTGGTGATTTGCTGCTGCAGACACAGGGAAATAATACACCCAGAACTGTTGTTATCATAGAAATGTGGTCATTTCTGTTAGTGCAAAAAGAGAACTTTTGCGTGCGGGGAGGTGGAGGGCATGCATATCTTACAAATCTCATCATCCTATGTCAAAAGCCTTGAAAATATGATACTTTTGACAGGAATTGTGTTTTTAGGACCATATCTAAAAGACGAAGATTCGATAAAAGCTGATAATGTTTGCAATGTTCTGTACACCAGCACGAAATTGGAAACAGTCTAAAATTTGGGCAATAGGGTTCTAGGTAAAGAGCTAACTGAACATGTATTTACAAGACTATGATCCCTGTTAAATGTGTGCTTGGTTAAAATAATGGTTGATCTAGAAAAGTATTCATGGCATATACAATTACAAGGTTGAGGGGAGTTAATTGGAAAATGTACTTATGAACTAGAGAGGCTGGAGAATGCTATAGAGTTCGATGCTGCTTTTCTGTGGATGGGAGAAAACATGCTTTAAAAAACTTTCTATGATGAAAAAAAACTTGCAATTGGGAAGCCCTAACAAACATCATGAACAAAATAAAAATAAACAAAAGAGCTTGATGCAGAACGGAGCTGCTCCAAGTGGGGTAATTTGAGAGTGTGCAACCAACAGAGTGTTCACATTAGTGGCTTGGAAACTGGACTCTAGGACTTCAGATCCTTCCTCTCCCTCCCTCCTGGCCTCCCTCCCTCCTTACCTCCTTTTTTCCCTTCCTCCTTCCATCTCTCTGCTCCCTCTCAACAGGATTTTGTTATTCACCCTAGGATGTCCTGGAACTCAGTAGGTAGTTATTGGCCTCAAAGTCATAATCCTCCTGCCTCAGCCTTCGCAGCACTAGAATTACAGGCATGCATTACCAAACTTCCTTCTTTTTAAAATTATATTTTTTAATATAGTTGTTTTAGGAATTGCCTTTGTATGCTCTCCTTTGTATTAGATATTGGATTCATGCAGTTGTAAATAACAGAAACTCCATTCAAAGCAGACAGACCCCAAGTTCTGTAAAGTTCAGTGACTGAGTCTGGTAAGTAAGAAAGGCAAGGCTAGATTCCAGTTCTATAGGTTCTCTAGTAAAGACTTTAGGGTGTTCTCTCTCTCTCTCTCTCTCTCTCTCTCTCTCTCTCTCTCTCTCTTCTCTTCTCTTCCTCCCTCCCTTTCCTCCTCCTCCTCCTTCTCTTCTTCTTGTTTGTTTTTCAAGACAAGTTTTCTCCGTGTAGTCCTGGCTGTCTTGGAACTCTGTAGACCAGGCTGGCCCAGAACTCAGAGATCCGCCTGGCTCTGCCTCCCAAATGCTGGGATTAAAGGTGTGCACCACCACTGCCTGGCCAGAGCTCCATATCTCTATCCACCTTATGGATAAGCTTTTTCTCTAGCCTAGCAGAAAGGGTTTTACTGGAAAAGTCATTGAGGATGCTGGCTAGTCTGGTCACCCGGACCATGGAGATGGGTATTCTGAAAAGTTAGACTTGTGGCCGGGGTGCCTTACCTGAGTCAAGTAGAGTGATATTCTAGAGGGAGATCAGGGTTCTGTTAGCAAGAGGGAGAAGATAGAGTGCCCAGAAACAACAAGAGTTACCCACCAGGCCTGTGAAGGGCCAGGAGGTGGACAAGGACATAACGGAGTCCTGGACTCTGATCTTCCAACCCAGGCTCTTCTCCTGAAGGGTGCTGAGCTTTGTCTCACCCATGGGCACTGTGGGTCACTGTCACCAGCTGTTCCATTGCTTCTGCCACCCCCCCGTGTATCTCATCACTTTAGAAACTCGAGGAAAAGTCTTTCCATGTCTGAGGAACACTATGGAATACTAAAAGCATTTCTGACTGCAGCAAGGGCTGACATTTTTGCTCCTTCCCAGCCTGCAATGAGTTTCTGGATTTTCTAGTTCAATGTCTGTCTCATGGTAAGAAGTCAATAAATATTTGTCGAGTGAATGGCAGTTTCTGGTTTCTGAAGTTGGAGTAAATATTTGTCTCCCTTCTTTGTTCAGGTCTTAACCTCACAAGAACTTTAATATCATCCCCGGCATCTTCTTCACCAAGGAAATCAAGGCCCCACCTGATTCCACGGAACCCAGCGTTTCACAAGTGGCCATTCAAATTGCGTTGTCTATTCATGCGCCGCAGTAACCAAGGTAACCATTATTGCACACTGTCTTCTTTTGCACATTATCGCACATCTTCCACAAAATGGGAGCATCGTCATGTATTTTTCTATACCTCCTCTTACCCTGTAATCCTCAGTTGCTACATGTGATTGTGGGAGCTTGCCGGAGAGATTTTATGCTTGTAATAAGTTCTCAACAGTCTTTTGGAGGTTTGTGCAAAGTCGCTGGAGTAGAGTGCTTGAACCTTGGGGACAGAAGAGGCTGCGCCACCTAGATATCCTGATTTTTATTTATATTTCCCTGTGAGTGCACTCACATTGCTGGGCATTCTCTGCTAAGTTGTGCAGCAGGGGCTTTACTGTTTAAGAGAAAATGATGCCCTGAGGACTTATCCATGATATCCATGTTGGCTAATAACCTACGCAGTGCAGATGGCAGCCATGGCTGACCTCTAGTCCCGCTCATAGATTCTGTTCCTGATGCTCTGAAAGGATCCTTACAAGAAATCATCTTGGACTGGCAGTAATTGCCTTGCACATTCTCAAAAAAAGAATGTTTAAAAAATACTCTGGAGTACATGAAAAGGACCAGAAATCAGAGGCAGTGTATGCTTTTGGATTAGTATCATTCCTTGAATTCTCTTTGGAGGATACTTGATAGATAATTACCAGAACAAATCAGTGAGTGACTGGAGGCCCCACGAGGCAAAGTCTGTCCCTGGATAGAACAGCAAAACAGGAAAAATTGTCACTTGGTGAGTTTGTTGTTCCCTACCCCACTGCTGTATCCTGTCACTAGTTTCCCCGTGGTTTCATGATTCTTTCCTCCCCCTGGTTCTCTGGGGCCATGTCTGTACATCCCACTACACTGCAAGCTAGTATTGCTCAGCCCTCCCAGTAAACAAAGACTCAGGGGCATTCTGGTTCTTCAGGCACACTTCTACAATGATGGATCATGGCCGGTGACCGTTAGCTCATCTCACAAACTTAACCAAGCTGTTGAACTAGTGTTTCGCATCTCACCTGCAGGTCAGCCGGGACTGTTTGGTGATGGTGTGTTAGCACACTGGATCCTGGTCTGCTGGAGGACCTGATTCACTTCAGGACACTACAAGAAACGCGCTCTAGTTGATGCGTCCTTTTTTGTTCAGTCTCTCACAGTGTACTTTTCTGTTCTTTATTTCACAGTCGATGGGCTCTCAAAAATAATCAGCCGTCATCTCAACACCAGTATTCCTTGGACCTGTTTATACAATGAGGTGTTGCCTTTGGCATCCTTTGGAGAGTCTTGTTTTTGTTTGCTTTCTGGTAAACTCAGGGTCTCATGAACTTCCTTCTCTAGCTTCAAAGCCCACATCGGAGATTCCGGAAGAATCTCTTGGACTTTTCTCTCCTGCTCTCCAGCCCATCTGGCTAATCATAAAACCCCTACCTCAGCATATGCTGTCTCAATCTTGTCATCACTTTGATTTCACTCCTTGTTACCTTTCCTTACGCCCCCCACTATAGGTCCCCTGAAAAACCCATCTTGCATAGAACTTTATACTTAATTTTCTGACTATGCCTCGAACGTACCTGTGTTTCTCCGTTTCTGTTCAGAGAGCTCGCTTCACCATTTGCCTCTTTCTGAAGCCTCATCCTTTCAATATCTCTTCCTTGACTCCTCTTCATCTCCACCACTCCAATAAACACCCCCCACCGCAGACTGTGTGTGTGTGTGTGTGTGTGTGTGTGTGTATCCTCCCTCACAACCATCCTTCAAAACACTTCCTGCATTAATTCCCCACAGCTGCCTACCAACAGAGGCATAATACAAGAGCAATATGTTCTCTTACAGTTCTGAAGGCTTTAAGAGCCAAATCTGAACCACAGTCCTCCTGAAGGCTTTGGGAAGGGCTTCTCTTTACATTTCTGAGCTTCTGATGGTTCTCGGTGTTCCTCAGCTTGTGGCAGTTAATACTCTAGTCTCTGACTCTATGTTTCCATGGTCTCCATCCTTGTATATCTGTCTTCTTTCTGTTTTAAGACATCTGTTCATTCTAAAACCAAGATGATCCCACCCTGTAAGCTCTGACTTAATTATATCTGTAAAGACCAGATTTCCTGGGATTACTTCAGAGGTACCAAAGTTTTGAGACTCAGATTTGTATGTGGGGAGCACAGTAGCCATACTCCCAAGCTCGACCTTTGGTAATACTCATTTTTTCTTACCCAGCTTCTCTACCATTTTAACTTGGAAAAACCCACCCCAGCTTTAGAACTGAGCCTGAATTCTAACTTCTCCACAGGGCTTTGTCGGAGTTCAGAATCACTTTATCAGACTCTCGCACACAACTGCTCACAGTACTGCTTCAGGAGAATGTTGAGGTAGAAGTATTTAAGGAACTCTCTGTCTCCTCTGTACGACTTTCTGAATCTGAATTCAAATCGCCTGGAATTCCCATCAGAGACCTCCATGTGGACACAGTTATATGGTACCCGAACCAATGGACTATAGAGGTGTATTGTGCTGATCTTCTTGTCCTTGTGTGCAGAGAGGGGTGATGTAATAGGCGGATGGCAGCTGCGGTTTCTTTTGCCCCGTTCAAGTAGGAGAAGGGTCAGTGTAAACAAGGGGAAGTAGTTACACAAATCCCACTAAACCGGAAGCCACAGGTAAAGTGTCAACAGAAGAACATTTTTGAAATATCTGTGCCCCAGCATCAAGATTTTCATTTGTTCAAAATAAAACAGGATGGAAAAGTCTTATAATTCACTGACTGCCAGACGTGAGTGGAGCTCAGTAGCTATTCAAACTGTCATAACCACGAGCATGTGATCTGCCTAAAGCCGTGCAGCTGGTCCATGGTAGAGCCAGGAATGGAGACTCTAGGTCTCCTCATTCAAAAATCTAAAAGGTAGCTGCTTCTAGTATTTTCTGTTGAGACACAACAGACCTGGTCTCCTTTTATGAATCATTCTACACTGTAATCAATAGTAAAGATGACAAAATTGGCTTTCTTTCAAAGAACCATTTTTTTTTTTTAAAATACCTTTGGCACAGATAGCCTAAATTGGGACATAAACAATTACAAAGAGCACTCAGATGTAGTCGATGTGTTTTTTAATGCACAACACAGCCTGTTTGTTTTCCCCCTCATGTTTTCATATTATCTTTAATGAGCAAAAGTCAATGTCTCCTGAGCTCACTGGGTCTAAAGGTCGCTAGTACCTCAGGAAGGTTGGGTTCCGATTGCTTCTCCCCACATCAAGCACTCCGTTAACCAGGGTGCAAAACACTTTCCTTGGTGACAAAGGGAACCTCCGGGTCAGAAGCCCTCATCATATTTTTTTTTCTGTAATCTTTAGATGTGTTGTTATCAACACAGGGATCGTTAGAACCTATTCTTTCAAAAATCACACATACTCATTATCATCATTTTTAGAATAAAAAGTCAGGACCAAAAGATCTGTGCTTGATTTGTAAAATTACATATTTGGAAATCTTGCAGCTATACAAAATTAAATCCAATTTAGCCATGCATTTAGCGAATCAAGGCCTTTCACGGAAAAAGAATGGAATTGGGCTCTCCAGGAAAATCAGGGATGGGTGGTCACTGCGGTGTGCCGTCAGCATTTCAAAAGCCATATGTAAATGATATGTATACATAGACTCAATAATATCCTAAAAATGAGGATTAAATAATGGAGTTGCTGAGCTTGTGGTGTCACTGATGAGGAATGGAATTGTAAGGAATGTTCGGAACGCTTCCAAGAGCCCTTACAATCTCATGGAAGTGACAAGTTCAGCCATAATGACGCTAATAAATGTGACTGAACTCACACAGTGAGCCTGATGCACACCACTGGATTAGTCAGAGGTACCCTTAAGAGGTTGAGGTCTGCCACTCAGTCTTTAAAACACATCTGTGACAGAGATACCAATGATAAAGTTGGTTCTAATGGCATCTTGATTTACCACTTTTTACATGAAGAAACTGAGGCAGTGAGAAGGAAGAGACAGGCCTGAAGAGGCACAGGGAAATAGACAGGCTGCTTCCTATCCATATTTCTTAACCTTTACACCATTGTCAAAATGTATTTACCAGTCACCATATATTTGGCTAAATAAGAAGTGAGTGAAGATAAGGAAGCCTGCAAGGTTTGGTTAATAAGGTTCCGAAACAGAGTATGGGTGTCAGTCAGGCACATGTTTCCTTTTCTGGCATGGGGTTATTAGGCAAGTTACACAAGGGAAAAATGCCCACATTTCTAGCTCTTGAAATGACAGGTCCGTCTGACAGCCAAGTCTGCAAACACAACATGAAAAGTTTGGGCAGCCACTCAAGCCCCTGGCACCATGTGGGTAGAACATACTGAGGGCCAAACTATCCTACTGCATGGCCAGGTGCTCCTGCACTGTGCAGGTGCGGTGAGACAGCGGGGTCTCTGGCTTCCTGGCTCCACTCAAATATCTATTCCTGTAACTCTCTTGTCTTCCTAAAACTCTTCTACTGTGTGTGTGTGTGTGTGTGTGTGTGTGTGTGTGTGTGTGTGTGTGTATTCCATCATGGGGAGCACGGAGAGGAGCCGAGTGGGTTAGAACTCACAAGTAAAATGATGGAAGCCTTGGGAGGGTCCTCTTCAGGGAGAGCACTCTTCTTTTCAGTTTTCCTTCCTCCAGACCTAGGGTTTTGCTCATCTCATGCATTGCTCTTTTAGTATCAGATGTGGAATAAACTTTGATTATGTCCAAGATCCTGATGTTCGCAGAAGAAACTCAGCAAGGCTTAGTTGTTAGTAGTGCCACCACGTAGTTTTGTGGACTTGATTAGTGAAGTTTATCCATGGAACGGGGCATCTGTGTCTCTCTCACTCACCTTTTTCAGGAGTCCTTCCCCTTTGTCTCTTCTGACAGTAGACTAGAAAAGGAAAGCTAATATTTGTCTGGGACTATTATGTGTCATGTGGTCTACATACATCATTTCCTTGACTTCTTATCATTACTCTGCAAGACCCCATTTTACAGGTGTGGAAATAGGCCCTTAGAACTGAACAGGCAAAGGGAAGAGCTCACTCTCACTTGAGATGACTGTACCATTAGCACACTGCCCCTGAATCCCTTACCATGGAGCCCATGTGCGTTTTGACTGAGAACAGTTTTAAACTGAAGGGGTGTAGTCTTTCTGCAGATTTCTGGGCATTGACTATTACCTTCAAAGACTCATCATCCTTGAATCATGGGTCAGAAGTTTGTTATTCCTGTGCATAGCTTCCCCAGGTAGCACTGCCCAAGAACTGGCTCTGTATTACTCCAAGGGGCAAGAGGCCTCTCTCAGGAAACCAGGTTTGGTGCATATTCACAAGCTGTAACTCTTACAGGCAAGAATGTCTACCAACTAAGGACACCTTTGTCTTGGCAATCAACTGCAGTTGACCACAGACAGATAATCAGCGCTCCTATTAATAATCTGTTAATAGAGGTTTCCTGCTGACTCTGGTTTATCCAAGTTTAGTAGCTGATGCTCACCTGAAGTCTAGGCTTTAGTCACACAATACTTGGGCACTTCTCTGACTGGAGGTGACGGCAGCCTTAGAATCTGTCCTCGCTTCCTATGTTCTCACCTGAGAGGAGTTCTTACCAATGGAAAACTCATCCACATTCCACTGCTTCCTTATCTCCTGTGCTGAAATAATTTCCAAATCGGGATCGCCCATGCTTTGTTTCTACAAACAGCCCCAAGCCTACTGGATATTTCTAATTGGGCATCTCACAATCACTTCAAATCCAGATTTTTTTTTTAAAACCAAACAATTGTCTTTCTGTAACATAAGCTCCTGCACCAAATAGTCTGAGTCCTTGTAATTCAGCAGTGGCACTCACTACTGTAGCTCCCTTCCTAACCTCTCTCTTTATTATCCCTTTGCATGTTTGGACACAGTTTTGAAAACTAAAATAAACATTGTAGGGCTGACTTTCTTATCCTGACATCTTCAGACACCTGCCTACCTCATAGATTCTACTTCTTTTGAACCTACATGCTGAGCTCTGTCTTCAAGACAGGGATTCATATTTCTGGACAAAAGAGAATTTAAGAACATGCCGGCCGGGCGGTGGTGGCGCATGCCTTTAATCCCAGCACTTGGGAGGCAGAGGCAGGTGGATCTCTGTGAGTTCGAAGCCAGCCTGGTCTCCAAAGTGAGTTCCAGGAAAGGCACAAAGCTACACAGAGAAACCCTGTATCAAAAAACCAAAAAAAAAAAAAAAAAAGAACATGCCACCAGTGACTTACTGTTTTCCTTTCCTTCAGTAACAAGAACTATAGTTCTGACGATGTAGTTAAATTTTCAAAATTATTTTCATTAGCTAAGTAATATGTGGATGTTCTCCTTATAAAAATTACTGTTAAGGCGAAAATCCCTGTTTGCTCTTTCTACCGGCACATAGTAAATTCTCACTTTCATAGCCTTATGAATCGTTGTACAAGCTTTAACACACAGCAGATATTCATAGAAAATGCAATTTATTACTTTTCTTTTTAAATTAAAATATTCATAAATAAAAATATCAAATTGCAGATATGTATTCTGCAACATACATCTTTACTGTTTTTCCATTTATTCAGCAAATAATTACTCAGTAGTTATTAGATTCCAGACATCATTCAAAACTACTGAGAATACATTGAAAAACTAACAGAAAAAAATCCAAATTCCTGAATTCATAGAGGTCACATTGGCAATCTGCTCATGTGTTACAAGTAATACCATCTTGTGCTTATCAGTGACCCTGAAGGACTCTAGGGAGTAAGTATGCTGGAATTTATTTGGTCATTCCTGTTTTGATGGGCATTTAGATCACTTCCAGTATTTTACTCTGACGAAAAATGCTACCAAGAGTGCCTTGGGTGCATGTGTGTGTCTTTGTAGGATGGATGACAAGAGGTGAAACTCCTGAACCAAGAGCCCTCCAAGGAGGTTCTGCACTTCCATCAGCGTGTCCAAGAGCTCTCACCCAGCTCTTTACTGTCAGTCCTTGATATCTCCAGACTTTATGCATTGTACTGAGCAAAAAATGATATTTTTTTGTTATTTAACGTGAGTCATGTTTTATAAAAATGCCCATCTACACACCAGAGTGGGTGACATGTATAGACTGGGTGATAATCACCATTAGCATCCTTAACTGTTGAACTGGTCCAATCTCTGTTGAATTCTGAATTCTTGCAAGAGTGCAGCAATCTGAGAAAGTCCCTTACCCACACACTCTGTTGCCTTTCTTTGCTTCCTGGGGTAAGACTTCTTCCCAGTACTGGTCGGTATATAAGGAGACATGGGTGTTGTAGACAAGGGATGTGTAAAAGGAGAGGAGGCAAGACCAATGTTCAAAGCTATATTCCTGAGATAGCTAGACAGGCAGACAGACTGACAGACAGAAACACATGTGAACAGCACCCCTCCCCCAACACAAGCCAAGATTAAGAGTGTTGACATGTGTTCACTCTCTGGAAGCTATAAGAACAACAGGGAAAGACCAGATGGATGTCCAGAAGATATTACAATCAATTCTTCTCTGAATCCTGTGTTGACAAGGATGGGCCAAGGTCCCTGGACTACCCCCTATACTAATGTGGCTTTTATGGTGACTACCTGCCTCAGAAACTTAGATTCACTGTCTACTGTCTCCCTTCTTGGAGTAAACCAAGTGCTGTAAATGCTGCCACCATTTCAAAGAACCTGGTCGCCTTGGGAATTCCTTTGCTGTTGATGTTTGGTATTTAGGGGACTTATTTTCTAACCATTTGAAATTTAAAATATGTGTACTTTTGGATTTTTGACCTCAAGCACCATAACAAATGAGTCATAAGAAGTATGACTAGGAGTCACAATTCTGTCTTTTAGACAGATGTAAGCACCAGAACTCTGATACACGAGGTCTCTGTGAGACTGGCTGACCTATCATTTTTTTTTTATAAGTTTATTACCTCAAGCATCAGTGGAGGAAGACATGAAGGGCGATGCAGGCAAAAACCTGTCAATAAGGGTTCACATTGAAGAGGTAAGTAAAATAGCTTCTTATAATACAGTTAATGACCCAGTATTAGAAACCTTCATAGTATAAGGAACCAGTGACAAGAGGAAAAGATTAGCTACAGAGAGACAACTTTGAGTGAGGGCTAAGAAGGGGTAGAGAGGATGCTGAGATGCCACAGAGGCACGTGTCTTTAAAAGAGCAGTGATATCTCTGAGGGCCCCACAGCAAATTTTAATGGCCACGGTCAATCATCTAGCTGTCAGCTATAAGATTCTTGGACTTTCTATGGGCCTCTTCTCAGGTAGCTACTACAGTCGGTCTTGATGTCTGATTTCATCTTTAATCTGTCCCTGCTGAAGGATGCGTTGGGCTCTGATAGCCGAGTGCTGGCTTGAAGGAGAGATTTATCAACCTAAGCTTTTCCACTAAGCTATACCCCAGTGCTTGACAGGTGTAATGCAGAAGAGCATTACTGAGTTTCAAACTTCCATAGAACGGGACTTTTAGCAACTTCCACTGTGGGGGTGGGTGGGTCACAGTGATAACAAAGGAATCCAGAAGTGTTTCCTGCCTGGGCTATAGGGCAGCTCCTTTGGGACCTTTTGTATCAACTTGCCAAGTTGTCCCTCATTGCTTCTTTTTGAAGAGTCACCATCCACGGAACCTTTGCGTTCATGAGAGAGCTTCCAGGGTGCTTCTTTTCCATGAGACAAACCACCAGGAATCTTATCAAAGACCATGAAGCAGTAAGCAGACTAGATTTACATCCCCTGGCTCCCATTTCCCAGAATAGTTAGGCTGATCCTTGATAGACACTCCCAGGAGTGTGCTCATGACCTTGTACCTGGCTCAGCATGGACTTTCAACAGGAACTGCTCTGGACAAGTCTGTCAGAATAGCTGGTGGTACTGAGGTGTCAGTTGCGACCTCTCCCCCAGAACACTGGATATCTATTTACTGTCCTGCCTGATGTCCTTCCTGGGAGCCTAATGACATCACGGGGTAATTGCTTATTGTAGGAACACTTGACAGAAAGAATGTTGATCTCTCAGTGGTGAGCCATCTCATGTATTCACACAGAAAGCATTTCTTGCTACAGAAAACTGGGTGGCCTCTGGGACTAAAGGGAATACCACATGTTTTCCCTCCCAGTGATTGTTCTAAGCATTTCCCCCCAGTTTCTGTTCCCTAAGCTCCATTTTTTACTTTCCATTTCTTTCCCAATGAATCAGGCTAACAATGTCCCTAAGCTTTCCGAACTGGGTTGCTTGAATTCATTTTTAGGAATTATTGACCCAGTAGAACTTAATGGCACTTTGGAGTCGAGGCCCTTGTGTAAATCCTTCATCTTTTGCAGATTAACAGTCAGACGGGACCTGGAAGGGCTCCAGTGTCCACGCGCTAAAATCTATACCAGATTTTCAATCGGAAGAAAGTGACAGCTCCTTCAGGGGCTTGGGTCTTGTTTTCACTCTTCATTGGAATAATGACAACAGTGACATCCCATCGATGACCCTTTTCCTTCCTTAAAAAGAAAGTTTTTTTATCCTTTCAAGCTAACACCACTTAACTGCTTGAGAGTCAGGAACACAAACTCCCAGTTTTTTCCTGAATATTCTGTTCACAACCTGTAAAATCTGATTCTTATATCTTATATTCTATATCAGCCCGGCTAGGTGTAGAGAGAACAGCTCTAGCCACAGCCGCTAAAAGCAGATGTGAGCTTAATTTAATCCACAGAAGGCAGGGAACAGTGTATACTGAGGTTCTGTGTCAAATGTGGTCCCTTTGTTCTGGGTTCTGAAGTGAAATTTGAATTTATGCATTTTAGTGGTGCCTTCACCTACTCTTAAATAAGGGACAAACAATGACATCCAACATCTGCCTTCCTGATGAAAGGTGAGATAAATAACTTCAGGGTCTGGCGCCCATGAGACAAGGAGGTAGTGAGAAGTGGAAGCAAGAGTGGTTTCCCAAACAGGAAAACCTAGCCCTGTCTGATGCACCCACGGCCTGGGCTGGAAACCCCTACTACCCAATCAAACCATCTGCCCATTTCTAATCCCTCAACGTAGAAAAGACAATTCTACCATCCTACATAAGATGCACCAGCTGAATGGATCCCAATTTATCAGAGAAACTATAAATTGCACAAGACCAGGCTGCGGCTAACGTAATAAGCCCCGTGATCTCTGTACCATACATTCTAGGCTGTTATTTAAAGTCTCCAAGGAGATCGGTGCCATAAAAACCATTTCTCAGGAATTCTGCCAGCTACGGAAGCACACTGCTCTTGCTAATATATTACAACTTGTTTATCACAGTCCCGGGCTGCAGAAGCAGCAGCCGCCGCCGCAGCAGCAGAATTACCAAGGGAGGGGAAATGATTCGAGTATTCGCTCCATAGGCAGCCATATTCCTGTTTTCTGCATAGACAGAAAGAAGCATGCACTTTCTTTTTCTTGTCCTGTGTCCGCTCTGTGCTTTCTCCCAAGAAAGAGCTTGCTAGATAAAAAAGAAACGTAAAGGGATTCTGTTCGTCTTTGTTTCTCATGTCACTACTTAATAAATAACACATAGGCATGGGGAGAAGCTGCAAGACTTGAGGAAACTGGATGAACATGAGGGCCATCCAGATAGAGACTCCACAGAGTGACTGTGTGGTCTCTGATTGGCCACTGTTTGGAGCCTCAGTTTCCTCATCCGTCCTTTGGTTTCTTTTTAAAGGAACAATAGTGCCTTATTGATAAAAGGTGTGAAGAGTGTGTGGCAGGTATGACAGCATCTGTTAAGGAGCAAGGACTAGGAACATGTTAGTTTCTGACACCTGTGTAGCTGATGACATGGTGGACAAAATCTGAGGTTCTGAACTGGGGTTTTCATAAGACAGCTCACTATACCGGAAATGAGATCCACCTCCATGAATTTCACAGGCCTGCCTGGTAGATGGAACTTTAATGCATCTCCTGTGTTGCTGAGATAGAAGGCATCCTTCTCTGGTCCTGAATGCTGCCATAATGACCCTGGACCCTTCCACACAGAACTTCATTTTTTTCTCAAAAGGTTACAAGTTCAAGATCAAAGCTGGCTGGTGGCTTTCTTTTGAGGCCTTTTCTCTGTCTTTGCTGAAGATCATATTTTGTCTCTTTGGTGTTCCCACAGTCTTCCTTGGTGTATGCCAATGTCCTTAACTCTTCTGCTGTAGTTTGGATCTTAATAAGCCCATGGGTTAGAGGATTGATCTTCACCTTGGTGCTACTGGAAGGTGGTAGACATCTTTAAGAAGCATGGCTGGTGAGAGGGTTTAAGTCAGGGGAGGAGTGCCCTTGAATGGGAGAGAGGGATCCTGGCTTCTTTTCCTTTTGGATTTTCTGGCTACCATGAATTGAGTAGTTCTTATCCACCACCCACTCTTGCCATCATGTGGCAACTCAGAACAGACCCAAGAAAAAAAATCAGTAATAGATTGAAACCTCCAAAACCATGAGCCAAAAATCAACCTTTTATCTTTGTAGGTTGACTATCTTGGGTGTTTATCAGAGTAAAGGAAAGCTGATCGACAAATTACCTTGTGACATCAGCTATATTGAACAAGGACTCATACCACTGACCTTGGTTTAATTCCATTGCCTTTTTAAAAACTGCATCTCCAGATGAAGTTACCTTCTGAAGTATTAGGGTCATTATTTCAACAAACGAATTTGAGGGAGTGTACAATTAATCCAGAAGATTCTCTTACCCTGCCCTCCCCCCATAATAACATAATAGAAAGGGAAGATGATTTCATCTGAGGAGTCATCATGTATCCGTTCTCTCTCTCTCTCTCTCTCTCTCTCTCTCTCTCTCTCTCTCTCTGTGTGTCTTACATCTATCTATTTTCTATTACCTTTTTATCTATGTGTAGGTCTGTGGTGTATGTACCTGTTCATGTGAATGTATACATGTGTGCATGTGAATACAGGTACACATATGTGCATGTGCACACAGAGGTCAGAGACCTCAATTACTCCCTACCTTATGTTTGTGAGACAGCATCTCTCATTGAACACAGAACTCACCACTCTGGTTAGGCTGACCACCCAACAGGCACAGGGGATCCTCCTGTCTTTGTCACCATTCCTGGAGTCACAGGTATGCACTGCCACACCTGACTTTTTGTGTGGCTGTTGGGGATCTGAACTGAGGTCCTCAGGCTTGGATGACAGACGTAGTATTAACTGAGTCATCTCCTGAGCCCATCTCCCCAGCCTTCATTATCGTATTTTGAAAACATAAAGTAGATTTGGAAACCCCCTCATTTAATTGTGAACACATGAAAAAAACTCTAGCAGACATAGAAATTGTAATAAACATATTATCATCTGATGATGTACTCTGCCTAATCGACTACCTGGTGAAAAATTTAAGGAAAAAAATTTTCAAGCCTCCCCAGTGATGGATTAGTAATCTGACGACTGTGAAATCCTTTAGGTTGCTGAGAAGTCATTTCCCAGCTTAGTAGAGCTGGTAGTTATCCCGTGCACTGTCACGGCTGGTTTGGTTTGTGATGGATAACGGCTGGATCACAGAACTGGACAGCTGTGCTGTGAAGAGGCGCTGCACATCAGAATAGGGACTTGTTTCTCAACTCCAGGGACTCTGGTTGAAGAGCATGGAGAGGTGTCTTATCTTTTTGTGACCTGTGTAGGAAGTCAAAGCATGGGAAGCCAAGCAGCTGAACCATGTGGCTTGGTTCTAGAGAAGTGTATTAGTTTCTAGTTCCTGCTATAATGGAGTATCACAGGGATCAACTTCTTATTTCTGGTGTCCGTAGGTCTTTGTGTTTCTTGGTGACCTTCTCTCCATCTTCTCAGTCAGCAGTAGGGCATCATTCAACCTCTTTCTGAGTCTCTGTTCTTGTCTTCCATCATCTTACCACTTCCATTCCTCTCTACTCTTCCTTGTGATGACACATGGCTTACAATGATACCTGTGGACAGTCTCATTGATGGTGATATCATTCTGTATGCTGTGAATATGTGTTGCTCTGATTGGTTGATAAGTAAAGCTGTTTGGCCAATGGTGAGGCAGAATAAGGTTAGGCAGGACATTCTAATGTGAGAGAGAGGAAGGAGAAAGGCAGAGCAGAGGAGATGTTGCTAGCTGCTGCCAGGAGAAGCAAGATGTAAAGTACTGATAAGCCACAAGCCACCTGGCAAAGTATAGATTTATAGAAATGGGTTAATTTAAGATGTTAGAGATAAGCCTGCCATGGCCATAGTTTAAAAATAATATAAGCCTTTTTGTGTTTACTTGGGTCTGAGCAGCTGCCAGACCAGTGGGTGAGAGAGATTTGTCCTGACTGCAGGCCAGGTGGGACATAGGAAAACTTTCAGCTACACTCATCTTAAAAATCCTTATCAAATTTACAGAGCTCCTTTTGTGTAAGGTGACATGGTCACAGGTTCTAGAGATTGGGATTTGGATCTCTTCAGAGGACCAATGTTCTGCCTTCTACTGGGAGAGGGCCCATCTGGGGAGCTGTATACCAGGAGCCAGGAGGCATAGATGGATTGCTGTAGATTTACAACATTAGAGTACAAGAAGCTCATGATCTTTCTTTTCTCTCCCTCCTTCCTTCCCCATGCCTCTTTCTCTCATTCATCTGTCAATTATTCCTAAGGAAGTATCCCTTTCTTCAGATCACACATTTCCTTTTACTAGATTACAATCTGAGGTTTGAAGGAAGAGAAAAAGGACCCCAGCCCCATGGGTTTCAAATGACTGAGCACTATAGGTTCCATCCCCCCATTTGCTCCCTTTCCCCTCCCCTTCCCTTGGATCACCCTTTCTTCCCTCCTCCTCCCTCTCCCAGCCTTCTTCTCCAGGCTAACATTTATTGAGTACTTACCATGAGGCGGTAAGAGTGCTTGCTGACTTATGTGCTATTTATCTTATAATCTCTGCTGCATTTGTGAGCACCAGGGCCTCCTGCCATGACAAATACATCACAAAATTTCTGTGGCTTGACCTCACGGAGGCTTATTTCTCATTCCCATAACCTTCTAACACAGAAGCTCTGATCCCAAGGTGGTTTTCTTCAACAGTGTTGTTTGAGACCTAGGCCCTGTCCATGGTGCTGCTCTATCATATCTGAGACCCCATGCTCCTCTGCATACAGGTGCCTGTGCGTGTGCGTGTGCGTGTGTGTGTTTGTGTGTGTGTGTGTGTGCACGCTAGTAGAAAAGCTTCACTCCCCTCCTTAAAAATCCAAACCAGCAGAATTACATCTTTTCTGTTCACACCCTATTGTCCACCACGTGCAGTTCTTGGTCAACGGTGGATCTAGAGAATGTGCTGTCTGGCTGCTGCTTCCCAGTAACAATACTGATCAAGAGTGAGATTTTGGACAAGTCTATCTTATCTATTCTCTGAATAACTCTAGATTATCACATATTATTATCATCTATTTTTTGATGGGTACATTAAAAACCTCAGTGTTCCAATGATATGACTGTGTAGTATTTGCTATTATTATTTTCTGCAATGAATGCTTCATGCTAGTACACACACAGACACACACACACACACACACACACACACACACACACACACATAGGACAGAGAGATCTATTTCTTCTTTTCCTTCATACCTATCTACCTTTCTTTCTTCTTTCCTTCCTTGCTTCCTTTCTTCTTTTTGTTTCTGAGACAAGATGTCTATTCCAGGCCATTCCATGGCTCCTTATATAGCAGAAGGTAACTTTGAACTTCTGATCCCCCTGCCTCTACTTCCTCTGTGCTTGGATTACAGGTCGATGCCTCACTCCTGTTATGATATTCTGGGGATTGAAACCTAGGGCTTTATGCATGCCAGGAAAGCCCTGTACCATCTGGGCTCTGTCCCCAACCTTCCCAGTGCTCTTTCTAATGCAATGCTTATCACCCTCCTTGGCTGCTCATAGCTCTTAGCCATCTTACAAGCCACAGATTATCAAGTCTTTCCACACTGTTCCAGGAGGCAACCCAGCAGCAACTCTTTGCTTCATTCCTTTCTTACTTTCTGCCTTTCATTTATTAAAGTCCCAGATCTCTAACACTTGTCTCAAACTCCATGTTTCAAATATCTTTTCCTCTCCCATAGTCTTTGGCCAACAGTATGGACTATGATGACCAGAAATCTCAAGCCTGTTACAAAACTGTACATGGACATCAGCCTCACTGAAACATTAGGATTCTTTAATTCCTTCTGGTCCTCTATCTACCTGTTTATCCACTCTGATATCCATACTGTGCAGTATACTTAGTAGGGATGTGACCTGGGCCGTGTTTTAGTCAATAGGTGCTCATATTTCTCAGGACTCAAGAGCATCAATATTTATTCTCTCCTATTCCCATTGTTACATGTCCTATCTCACACAACATTCCTCTTAGAGTTATTTCCTCAATGATCTACCATATCTAACTTTCTGTTTAATTTCTTTGCTTCATGTTTTCCAGGTTAGTTTTTACAAAGCCAAGTTCTGATGACACAGGTTTCTAGCTCCAAACTTCTTATGTCTCCCTATCGACTACAGAGTGAGGTCATATTGAATCTTCCGTGATCTGGCCCTGCTTCATCTTTCCAGCTTTATATCCCATTCTGTTCTTTTGTGCTTCTCATCTAAACTGAATTGCTTTTGAAGCTCCACACATCTTCCTTTCTAATCTCTTGTCTATGCAGATATCCCATGTATACCAGGTTGTTTCTCACCTTAAAATCTCTGCTCCAGTGGAGGTTTTAGTGTGAGTGAGGACATCTGTACTCTATAAATACACAGTGGATGAATGGCTAGGTTCCAGCCTGTAATACTCCCTCTGCTCTTTAGCACATCTAAATCTGGAACATAATACTTAGTGCCTTTGTCATGGCAATAAATCCACTGTACACTATATTATATTTGTTTAATGTATGCATCCTATTGCTGCTATTAGATAGTGCTCAGGGCCGTACATGACTTACCTTATTCATCTTATGCCAAATCATTTTTCACCTGCTCAGCACCTGAGTGCAATACTGAATGCACAGTACAAAAATGTGTGTGTGTGTATGTGTGTGTGTGTGTGTGTGTGTGTGTGTGTGTTGAATGGTCAGATCCTGATAGAATGTTTTGATGATTACTGAGTCTACATAAGTCACCTATTACTGCTCTCAGCACCCGGTAGCATCTCATCTAGAAACACACCATGCAAAGTGTTAATGGCTAACTGTGCCAAGCCATTTCCAAAGAGACATTAAATAAGAGGCCCAGTGAAATGAGTCTTTACTCCCAGAATTTTAGAGTTCCTGGACCAAAGGAGAGAGATGTTTGGGGTCAGGGATCCTCAGGCCATTTTAGGTTTCAAGTGCCATCCTCAGGACAGGGATGGCCTTTCCCTCTCCCCAGAGACAGCTAATGTCTGTTGAGATTAATACTGTAGAATGAGATGCCCTGCCCACTGATGGAGTCTGGGTTATTGGAGTTGAGGTGGCTGGGTCATTCATTCATCACAGGGATGGGAAGAATATTGATTGTATGAATGAATAAAGGCATTGGAGTCGCTTATGTACAACTGAGAAGTTCAGTGAAGAGACTCTGCCGTGGCCACCTATCTGGATGTTTCTTTATGAAGAGGAGTGGGGTGCTGAGGAATATAGAAAGACCTCTCTCATTCTGATTAGTGAGCAGACACTTCTCAGGGTATGCCCTCTGATAACTGTAAGGGTTCCCGTTCCCCTTCTCTTGGTACCAGTCCTGGGGAGCTCTGACAAAGGCCAGAGATTGTATCTTTATTAGGGACATTAGCCACCAAGAGAGCATGTTCAGGGTTTCACATGGCTCACTGCTGAGCTTCAGGCCAGCAAAGTCACTGGGCTCCACATGATTTAATTAGAGACAAGATTTCAAGCTTTGTTTGTGTCCCCAGGATTTGGCACGATGGCACAGCTGGGATTGGGCATCTTGGCTTCCCCTGTTTAGGTAATTGGTATATCAGGGGGGTGGTGAGAGCTCTTGGGCCAATGGTATAATTTCTATGCTGAAGGTTTTGATGATCCTGAATACATTTCACTGTTCATAAATGAGTCATTGGATACAATAGAGCTAAGGACAGCACTTGGAAACTCTTTTGCTTAAATTATTCTTTAAGACTTGGGTAAGGAAGTCTAGGCATGGGGATACATAACTTCCAAGAACTCATGGAAGGAAAGATTGCCAAGAAATTGGGGCCAGACTGTGATACACAGAAAGTTCCAGACTAGCCTGGCAAGAAAGTGAGACCCTCTCTTGAACAAAAACAAAGCAAACCAGACTTGGGAAAGATAAGACTTGAAACCTGATGTGCTCATTCTAACATTAGTGGCAGAGGTGAACTCACTTGTGTTTGTACACGTTAGAATGTTGTCATCTTGAACAGGGAGCATGACACAATAATCCATCATGTCATCAAGGCCCTGGCCATTTGTTTCTATTTCTATTTTCCGGTATAACTCATTCTTGATGCTGTTCAGTACCTCACATCCAGATGGCCAGTGTTGCATCAGGTATAGACGACCTCTGTGGTGGCCTCGATCATTTTTGAACACAAGGCAGATAGCAATAGTTGATTTCAACAGACTTTCTCAATGATCTATGCTTTGTATGTGGAGTTCTGCTCAGGAGAGCAGAACTCAGGCCCAGCCAGCCACTTCGGATCAGTACATACAAGTACCTATTTAGAAGTTTCTACTGATTCCCAGGAATGCCAAGGATTTAGCTCACTTACACTATCTCTCCTCCCTCTCCAACATCTTTTCAGACTCCTTGGTTTTCTACTGATCGTCTCTGAAACTTCAAATAAGCTAGTGTAGTTCATCCTTTGGGTCTACCAAGCCTTAACAGGATTGCTTGGCTCTGATGTCTGCTTCATCTTGTTTTTACAACCTACCATCACCACCACCCCCACGATCCTGATATTGCCATGTTGCTAGCAACTCTCCATCTTTTCAGACAGTGCTTTGGGTCCCACTCACAGTCATGCAGCTTCTGCCAGCCAACTTCTGGGATGATGTGTCTGAGCCACTATGCTTGCTTAGTAGTTTTACATTCATATAATCTGCTCTTGCTAAGACGACCTACTTTAGCCTTAACCTCTTTGCCCACTTTATTTCCAGCCACAATATAGTTTTTAAGCACTTGAAATGCTACACATGTTTGTTCCCTATTTTCCCCAAACTAGCACTGAAATTTCAGGAAAGAAGGGAATTTATGTGCTATGTTTAGTGCTGTGATCCTAGTGCCTGGACTACTGTGGACCTAGTGAGGTAGCTAGTTAGTACCTGCCTGAGTCATGAGTAGGATGCGGCCATGTTTCAGATCATAGGGAACTTTTATTGGCAGAACCAGCCCTTAGGGCATGAAGAATTTGTGACCCCATGGTATGAGTGAACCATCTTACCTCCTGGTCCCTGGAACATGGACAACTTCGAATGAAAGCATTTTGCAAACTAGGAGCTCATGAAAAGAGATTGTCTTCATCGTTGATCTAGTTCAACTTCATAAACCAGATTATGCTATGGAAATGGAACCCAGGATGGGATGGGAAAGAGGATGAAGGAGTCAGAAGCTAGAGAACAAGGTTGCTTAGAGAGATCACAGTTTTAGAGATGAGGGATTATGTAGCTCAGAATACAAACCAAATGGAAATATAGAGAGGGAAGAGTAGAACTTAAGTTACTTACTTTCAGATGTCCTAACACATGCTTGTGAAATAGTAGTATGCTTATGTGAGATAGACAGCCTGGGCTCTACCCTTTATTGCCATTTCTTGACTGTGGGACATTGGATGAGTTAGTCAACCTCCCTCAAAGTTAACTCATATTAGTCATAAAACTGAACTTCCATTGTATAAGGTCTGTGTTGTCTTGCTCAACCATGCATGCACAAAATGGGAAAAAAAAAACCGGTCTTGATGTTCTAGGGACAACAAATGTCCTTTTTTCTTTTCTTTTTGAGACAGAGCCTTTACTGTCCCTAATCTCTCAGCAATCCTCCTGCCTTAGCCTCCCGGCTGTAAACCATGATGCTTAATCAATTGTTTTAAATATAATAAAAATAACTCCTTTCATTACATCTCATGACAAAAATTCTGACACGACATTATTCCAGGCTGAGTCAGGGGCTCAACAGTGTTAATGGTCAAGGACAGCTCCTAGCTTGGGCCTTCTCTCAGGATTTAGGACACCAAAGGGAGTTTGAAGGACACCCTTCATGACAGAGAGGACAGAGTGTGGAAGAAGGCTTCTTCTCACATTCCTCTTTCAAACAAACAAACAAACAAACGAACGAACGAACAAACCAGAAGGATTTCCCTTCAAAACATCTCCATCCATTAACATTGGTTTAGTCTTAGCCACAAGGGATCATGGTAAATATTACATGGTATTTCAAGTAATAAATTCGAGTAAACATTCCATGCCCCCATCACGAAGGCAAAGGCTTATCTCTAGGGGAGAGAACTGACTGATGGATAGACAACTCTAAGATACCTTAGAATCAGGTGGTTGAGGGAATGTGTTGTTGGTTGGTGGTTTTTGTTCTTTTTGTTGTTGTTGTTCATCTATAATATATAGCCTTGGCTGGTAGATAGCAGAGAATCAGATTTTCATGTAACCTTGAAGAGCTTCTCTTGATTGCCGAGTAAGAGGCACCATTACACATACACACATGAACTGATTTACATCTTCCAACATCTTGCGGAGGAGACAGACTTAGCCCACCAGCCAGAAGTACATAGGACGTTATCAAAACCCGTTAGAAAGCGACCCAGGTAGAAACACAAACATTCTTATGACTCCTACTCTTTGCATTATCCACCTGTCCTGTCCAGGAGAGCTGGTCTTCATCGAGGCAGGCCAAGTTACTGCCTCTGATGCCTCATGCAACACAGTCACATATGAATGAGCTCATTTGGATGACCTGAGACATCTTTCTGTTATTTTTATTATTCTCCCATTGACCTGAAATCATTTTTTATAAGAAAGTGTGCTTAGGTATGATCCAGTGATTCTTAATGCTGCCTTTCCCCCTCTCCCATGTTTGATTTTTTTTCCCTCTGTCACTACTGCACTCTTGTTTGTAGCTCCAGTGGCTGGATAAAAGCCAGGGCAATTTTTTGGTTGTCAATCATTTTGAAAGGCGACTTTCTTGCATGACTTGGTAAGATCTGAAAGGAAGATAGCCACAATGGAGAGGCTGTGGCAAGGCGTCCCGAGGCAGCTGGGCGTCTTGGGCATCCACGTGTAATTGCTCTATTTTATTCAGCACAGCCTGCCTGCTGTGTTCATCAGACTGCCCAGTGGCACAGAAGGCAATCAGGGCCGAGGCCGTTTCAGAAAGCCAGACACGCGAAACCAAAGTTAAAAATATGTTAAAAATTACTGGGATGTGATTTGCTCTTATAGAACTCAATTTCTGGATAAGAACAAGAGGAAGCAGTGCAAAACTGGGCCACCAGAAATTATCGTTCCCGAAGAAAATGCTGGGAGAGCTGGGAACATTTAATAACTCTGGTGTCCAACTGCCCATAGTAAGTGCTTGCTTAATGCACAGACAAGACAGGGAGATTCAGAAGAGCAGGCAACTCAAGGCATTTCCATTTTATTTAAGGAACTCTTTGATCTGTTTTGAAATTTAGGATTCTGCTTTTGACTTTGCTAGATAAAGTTGGAGTTGAAATGAATTATTCATATGAAATATTGCCTCAATAACACTGCATCAAATAAACATAATGAAAAGCTGCCCATGTTATATAAGGGAAGCTAAGTCACAACTCTTTTGAATTGCAAAGTTAAGCACTTGGGGGCTAGACTCTTCTCCAACATTCCTCTATGGACGAATCCGCTTAGGAGGATGCAATGCTCAGATTCTTTTTTTATTTCTGGCTAGACATGAGTTTGTGGTTTATGAGTTTAAACTACAGTTGTAACCGTGGTATTATTAAATCTCACAGCCCTTGTCCTCATTGCATCCAAGTCATTGGAGACCAGAGAATATTTTCCATGACACTGTATCCAATACCATATGATAAGCAATATTTCCTTGCCCTCCAAACTGTATGTATTATGATATTTTCAAGGATCATTATAGTGTATCCATATGCATGCCAGCAAGAGACAATTGTGAGGAAAGCAATACTCTTACTTATCAGCAATAAGTGTGTGTGTGTGTGTGTGTGTGTGTGTGTGTGCACGCACATGCACAAGTTTAACACTGCTGTGGTTAATAGATTAAGAGAGAGAGACTAAGATAAACTCGACTTAAATAAGCAGTGTACGTCAAGGGAATCCAGCTAGGCTGAAATTCAATAGCTAACACTTGAATTCTTGCTGATGATTCAACTTTAAGAAACTGTGGTTCAATAAAGGTAAAGGAAAGAGCTGAGTCAGCCCTGCAGAAGACAGAAGGCAGAGTCAGTTTGTGTCTTCTGTCCTCTGAACACGTGAGGTCCTAGGGGAGCAGGCCTATCTCCTTGAAGTGGATGTTCAATGCTTCTTAACCACTAGCTCAGGAGTCACTAAAGGACTTTGTGAAATTGTATTCCCGGATCACACTCTAGACCTAGACTGGTCTCTGGGACTCACCCACAGTGAAGGGAGGGGACATGAGTGCCAACTCTGAACTCCTCTGTGAGGCAGCTTTGGGTGGAATAACCATCACATGCTGGGGTGTCTTTCTGTATGCTGTGAATGTGTTGCTCTGATTGATTGATAAATAAAACGCTGATTGGCCAGTAGCCAGGCAGGAAGTATAGTATAGGCGAGATAAGCAGAGAGGAGAATTCTGGGACGTGGAAGGCTGAGTCAGGAGACACTGCCAGCTGCCGTCACCATGAGAAGTAAGATGTAAGATACTGGTAAGCCACAAGCCATGTGGCAATTTATAGATTAATAGAAATGGGTTAATTTAAGATATAAGAACTAGATAGCAAGAAGCCTGCCACAGCTGTACAGTTTATAAGTAATGTAAGTCTCTGTGTGTTTATTTGGGTCTGAGTGGCTGCAGGAGCTGGGTGGACATAGGAAAAATCCAGCTACAATCATATGCTGAACGTTTGTCTCCTCCTGAAATCCATCATGCCCACGTGCTCAGGCCCTGAAGGTAGGTCTTCCTTGTGGGGTAGTACCTTTGTATGGAAGCAAGAGCGCTCCTCTTCTCTGATCAGAGGCTCCAAGGAAATGCATGTGAATAGGCAGTGGGGGAGTGGTTGAGTAGAAGTCAGGAAGTGAACTCTTACCAACTTTGACCTTGGATTCCTTAGTCCCCAGAACTGTGAGAAATGAATGTCTGCTGATTAATACATACAGTCTAAGGAATTTTGTCACAGTGGCCTGGGCTGACTAGGACAGTGGTACACTGATCTGCCTCAATTTCCACATCTATCCAATAGTAATAGTTGTGCCTACCTCTTGTGGTGGTTGTGAGGATACAGTCAGGTGCTGCACAGTGAGCTTGGTCCTGTAGCACAGCTGTGCAGAAATTTGGACAAGAGTGAGATGGAATGGCTCCAGAGTCTATGCTCTTTGTGTTTGGGGTAAAAATGAAGATAAGAACAGTGACACACGCTGATTCTGCCCTAGAAGGATACTCTGTGAATGAGTGAGAATGCAAGTAGTTCAAATTACACTTACATGCATTAAATAAATACATGAATAAAAACATAGGCTGAAATTCTGATACCCCAAAGCCAACTGTCCATAGTCCAGCTTTAACCATAAGCAAGCTGTCCACCCGTGTCAGTGTGATATGGCGGAGTTAAGCCAATCGGCTTCCAAAGTCCTGCATGCCTTCAGAAGAATGTTATTGCATGATAATCACTCAAGGTGATTATTATGGTCAAGCTAGGCTGTAATCCTAGTCCTCAGTGGGCTGAGTCCAGAGGATGAGGAGTTCTAGGCTAGTGGGTGCAGAGCTACTCAGCAAGACCGTGCCCCAGGAAGAAAAAGAGTTCAGAATAGTTCCTCCTTCATGCTGCATAGCATTGTAGACTTGAAGTCACAAGTGACTTTATAAGTAATTTCTTTTTCTCTTTTTTACTTTCTGGTGATGAGGACGAGACTCGGGGTCTTGTACACGCTAGGCAGGTACTCTACTGTGAAGCCATATCCAAGTCCTAAGCTGGGCTTCTTATCACCTCCAGTTTGGAGTCTTCTAACTCTTAACCTCCTCTCTAATAGGCATGGTAAACTTTAAAAAAAAATTCCGCTTGTTCTCATTTTATTTTTTGGTGTATTAAATAAGTAAATATAACATGGCATTGATTTTATATGTTGTATGGCTACAATATGTAAATATGATAGACCAACAATAATGGTAGCTTGTGTAGGAGGCACTATGTTTGACATTTTAAGTTTGTGCTCCTGCTGCTTGCTGAGGCTTTGACTGGCTCAGCACCGTGTGAAATGCTCTTTAGGTGCTAAAAACAAACCCTTCAGCACTTGCTGTAAGGCAGGCACAGTTCTGAGTGCTTTGTGTATAAGATCATTGAACCCCTAGGAATATATTGTTCTTATTGCCATTTTACAGCTGAGAAGAGTGAGATCTGGAGAGTTATGGAATCGGCCCAAGGCCACACGTTAAATGCTAGAGCTGGGACTTGATGCTGGGCATTCTGTCTCTGGGATCAGCTCTGAAACAGAATTCTAAACTGTATCAATGATACAAAATATCTTAAACAATATTTTTTATTAATTCTTTGAGAATTTCATATAATATATTTTAAGCGTATTTACCCTTCCCAGACTCCTCCCATAACCACCTCCTCCACCCTCCAATCCTTTCTTACCAAACTCTTGAAGTTTCTTGTTTTTGTATTCTCCCCCTCCCCCGCTATGACTGGTTTGTGTTGCCAGCTACTCTTGGAAGCAGGGCTTACCCTGGCATGTGGTCAACCCACCAGGAATCAGATCACTAAAGAAAACTGACTTTCCCTTTGCCAGCAGCTTCCAAACGGCAGTAGCTCTTTAGCTAGTGGTGGTATTTCCTGTATACTTTCCCTCCCTATATGCTGGGACATTGTCTGGCTAGAGTTTGCACACGTCTTGTGCACGCAGAATATTTTTATAATATAATGCTTAATAAACATTCACCCGGTGCAGGACTGAAACTTCCTTTGGACTGTGTGTTTACTGAAGACGGCATCATGTTACCAAAGAGAAAAGACCGTCTGGCTTGCTTTGTCACTATTGTATTCAGAGCCCATTGGACGAAGGAGATGGCCGTTTCCAGGGATGAGCCCCCTTACTGGTTATCCAATTTGTAATGGTCAACCTTGAAAACATACACAACATGAACAAAAATGAACTCAGCATATTGTATATATATATATATATATATATATAGTATATATGTAGTATAATATATATGTATATATAATTTGTGCTCACACAGATGTTTATGTAACAAGAATAATCAAAGAAAAGGAGGCTATCAGCTTGAGAGTGGGGAGGCATGGGAAGGGCTTGAGGGACAGTAGCTGGAAGAGGATGAAGGGAAGAAAGGGAGGGGAGAAGGTATAATTCTATTTCAATTAAAACATAATAAATAAAAATGGAAGAAAAAAATACTGTGTTTAGCTTTGGGGGATGATTTAAACAGCACACAATATTTTAAGGTTCTTTCTCCTCTCTCCTCTCTTTCATACTGTGCACCAGGTATTTGGCTCAGTTCTGAGCATTCAGTGGTAAACAAGATGGCGTGGGTTTGCCCATAGAGAGTCAATGGTCTAGTGAGGAGGAGAATAGTAGAATGGGGGAGTAATTGTAGGACTCCCTATGAATATCAAAAGTCACAGATGTGCAAGTCTTTTTATAAAACTGAGCCACAGCAGTTTTCTATAACCTATGGACTTGCTTAGCTTCCCCCTGTAGACCCAAGTCACCTCCACATCTATAAAAGCTATGCAAATAGTTGTCATTCTATATTGTTTAGGGAATAACAACAGAAGAAAAACCTGTGCATGTTCCACACAGATACAACTTATTACTTTAAAAAATATTTCAATCCACAGTTCATTGAGTCTATGTATGTACAGGGATGACTGTAACGATTAGCTGTGTGCAGTGTGGACTGGGCCTAGGGGATGCAAGGTGCCAAGGGGGAAGTGCATGGCTGGTGTCTTCAGGGTCGGAGACAGTGTACTTGAGAATGTACCATACACACTCAAAGCATGAATTAGCTAGGCAGAGTGGGGGGTGGTGGTGAAGTTTTAGGAGACTTCCTGGAAGAGAAAGCATGCTGGGCAGAAGCCTGTTGGTGTGGTGGAGTATGGCTTGTTGTAGAAACTGAGAAATGGAAGGGTCCATATTTTTCAAGAGGAGATTGGAGAGCAATGGCAGATGAGGAGCTGAGATAAGGTTACAGAATTTACACAGAGATGGTAAAGGGCGTGAATACCATGCTTGGAGCAATGGAGTCTGTTGTGGTTTCAGAAACACGGTGTGGTTAATAGTTGGAAGGGACCATTCAAGTAATAGTCTACAAGGGAGCAGGGATGGAGTCAAAGAGATGTCTGAAGGAATTCGGAAGCAGCTGATGACATCTGACTGTGGCTTACACCGTAGTGGGTCTCTAGGATGGAGGGATATGAGCAGAGTATTAGGTGTGAACAGTTAACCTTAGGAAACTCTTACAAGAGAGCGTGAAGGAGCTGAGCAAGCTTAGGCTGGAGAGGAAGAAAAAGGAGAGGCATGAGCGATACTTCAAATATTTACTATAGCATCACTTTTCAAATGCCTAATTTTATTGCCTCCCTTTTAAAAAATGACCATCCAAGAATCCATCTATTCAACTACTGTGTTGACACAACAAAATAAGCTAACTTATTTAAACTTATATAAAGTTTTTCTATATATAGGTACATTACATGGTAGAGCTGGGAGAAGCCTGAGGCTGTTTCCCAGACCAATTATTGGCCACAGACCCAGGAGTAAGGAAGAGGAGGAGGGCTGTTGGAGAAAGTTGCATGTGAGCTCCAGCGGCCTGCTGCCTCTGCCAGATACAGGCTGGTGCAGGATGTGTACGTTATGAGCTGAAGGGAACGCATGATGCTGCTGAGGTACAAGGGAACAGAGATCAGAAAAGAGCACAAAGATTTTCTGCTGATTATCTGGCAGTTGCTTGTATGGGGTGAGTTTTTCATGTTTGGATATACTCAAGGACTCCTAGTCCTGTATCTGCTAGGCAGAGCTTTCCTGTTGAGGCTACATCTGTCATCCTTAGGGTCCCCATGCTGTCAGTAAATATAGTATCTAATTGCTTCTAAGGAGTGACATCTCGTTTCCCCCAGAAGAGTTCATATCTCGCATATGCCATGCCATTACAAGCCAGTGTGAAGAACACAGAATTATCTTCACAGGACATTTCAGTCTTTCCAGAGAGTATTGTTTCATTGTTCCAGAATTTTCCATCAGCTTGCTGTCTTACGCTCCAGTCTGCAGACAGCATCTTTGCATCTCAAAACAAAATTGGATAAGGAATCCACATTGTCCTAAGCAAAAGCTACCTCATTGAGCATTTTTTTCCCCCAGAGAATTTTGTTTCACAATTCAATGCATGCTTTCAATTTTGGGGAAGAAAATTCCAGAGGAAAATGTGATCTGAACCTTGCTTCTAGTTTGACTCCGAGTCGATCAAGGGGCTCAATGTGATGACAAGGCTCAGAATGTGCATAAGTTATGAATGTTGGTTGCAATTCCGTCTGAGAACCTTTATGTGTTCCTTATAATAAGAACAAATGGCCACTAAGGGCCCTCCCAAAGCTGTCACATTCATTTTACTTACACCCGAGTTTTCACTGAGGTTTGGTAAGTAGAGAGAAGCCTTTTGGGCCACATGTCACCTCCCTTCCTTGGAGTGATGCTTTTTAGAAGCATTCTCAACAGGAAATACATTTCATTAGTGTTCAGAGAAGAAATTGGTGAGATGACAGATCCCATGATTTGATGGAAGCTCGATTATAATTGTATAAAATAATCTAGCAAGTGCAGATGAAATCCTATTAAGGCCTAGAAATCCAATATCTCATCTCTATGACTTTTAATTGATCTTTACACATATTGTCACTGCAGTCAAATATCCGAGCTGATTCCAGTACACATAAACAAATGTAAGCACATTAACTCTGTTAATAATTTTAACAAGCAATCTGTATTTCCCATTAGACCGTCTCTGGTTTTTGCCTTGGCATAATTAAAGATATCATCAACGATAAGCCTAATGTGTTATTTAAAGGATGCATGCATTGAAGTCTTGCTTTTATCATTAACTACATGGTGATGTAATCTGCATAGCCATCATTAAAAAAAAAAAAACTAGACTCTTATTCTCAGAAGCAAATGTGTATGATGATGGAGAGAAGGAGCCCTGGGGTGGTGTAAAGACTATATAGAGAGTCAGAAGTCTGAGTTCCAATCTTGATTTTAGCTCTCATATGGTCAGGCATTACCTTTTAACCTTTTTCTACTTTATGACCTCCTGCAGAGCCACGTTGACATTCGTGGCACAGATTCTAACTCTCTGTCTGTAATTATTGACTGTTGGCTATAAAAATCATCACATTCAGGGTAAATTTTTGTGTATATTTCATACAAGTTCAGGTGTGTGTATGTGTGTGTGTGTGTGTGTGTGTGTGTCTGTGTGTGTGTGTCTGTGTGTGTGTGTGTGTGTGTGTGTGTCTGTGTGTGTGTCTGGTGTGTGTTTGTGGTAATCAGAAAGTGTTTGTCTCACTCATCCCTGCAACTTTAAGCCCTGTGTCTGGCATGTGATTCAATAACATTTATTGAATGAATGAATGAATAAATGAACTCTCGTCATTCTCCATATGCCATCATATGGAGAGATGTAAGAGGGGATGTAAGAGATGAACTGGGTTCACCATCATGCCTCATGCTATTATCTTTAAGGAAGAAGAAAACATTGCCAAGGTCCTCTGAAAACACACCTTGGATGCCATGACACCAAATGCCTTCTCCCCTTCTTAATGAAACAGAAGTGACTCAGAATGTACTGCTGCCTCGGGACTATTTCCCTGAGCTTGCCCATTAGGCCAAACATAGTACAGAGATACTTCTGTGAGTCAAATGCAGGCGGAGATGTAATTTGTTAGTTTCCAGCTTGATCAAAATGGGAGCGATTTGTGTGTCATAAAAATATGACATTTGAGAATGTTCTTTGAGTCCTCAGATAACATTA
Source organism: Peromyscus attwateri (assembly GCA_902168425.1). NCBI lineage: Eukaryota > Metazoa > Chordata > Mammalia > Rodentia > Cricetidae > Peromyscus > Peromyscus attwateri. The sequence goes on along the minus strand of CABHPP010148256.1, from coordinate 20,769 downwards.
AACCCTAAACCTTGCTGTAAACAAAAACAACTTTTAATACCAGCCATGACTAATCCTGTGCCTTTGTTCATTAGCTAGAACAAACATTCTGATTTACCATCAAATATCTAAAATTACCATCAAAGCCCTAGAAAATTCCTCCCTCAAATGCGATCTTATCTCAACACACACCACAGATAAGATTCATTCCTTTGATAGACAATCTCCATGCACAGGTGACCTCAGTAAACAACATTTTCTGAGTGACTTTTAGCAAATGAGGGGCTTATTCTGGGGTTTATCTGTTAAAGCACATCCCTTTTTGAAATCGTCTTTGCATACATTTGTATATTCTTGATTTATTTTCCTGGTTGGTTCTTTGTTTCTTTGGAGGGGGCTCTTCTCTCTGTTCCTCATTTTACTGGGTTTGCTTTTGAAGAGAAACACTTTGGGTGTTTCTTAAAAAGATATGTAATTTAATGTGCATTACAGCAGCAGCAACAGAACAACAAAAAGCTAGCTGGTGGAGATAAGATGGTACCTTCATAAGGGGCAAGATTCCCACAGAAAGATGATTAGTACTTGTATTACTCAGGGTCCTCTAGAGGAACAGAACTGATAGAATGAATCTATCTATATATCTATCTATATCATCTATATCTAATCTATCTACATTATCTATTTGTCATCTATCATCTCTCTATCTGTATATCTGTATATCTGTATGTATGTATGCATGTATGTATGTATGTATGTATGTATGTATCTATCTATCTATCTATCTATCTATCTATCTATCTATCTATGTATCTATGTATCTATCTATCATCTATATATCTACAAAAAGGGAATTTACAGGCTGTGTGTGGGCCAGCTAGTCCAACATTGGCTGTCTACCAATGAGTGGTCCAAGAATCCAGTAGTTGTTCAGTCCACAAGGCTGAATGTCTCAGCTATTCTTTGGTATACACTGGAATCCTGAAGAAGTAGTTTCTAATGCCAGTGAAGGAATGGACTTGCCAGCAAGAGTGAGAACAAGCAGGCAAAGAGAGCAAGCTTCCTTCTTCTGTGTCCTTTCTATAGCCTTCCACAAGAAGGTATGGCCCAGACTAAAGGTGGATTTTCCCACCTCAAAGAATCAGTGTAAGAAAAGAAAAATTCCTCACAGTTGTACCTTGTCACTTGGGTTTTAGTTAATTCCAGGTGTAGTCAAGTTTGACAACCAAGAACAGCCATCACACACTCTTCCTCCTCTGTCACTAAGATGCCTAGGAGAGGATGGGGAGAAACCACTTGAGAGCATTAAGGATTCCTGAAACAAATGAACTCAACTTCAAGGTGACAGCACCCTCTTTCTGATCAGTGACCTTCCTCTTAGTTTTTCTTGTTTGCCCAAGCACGAAGATTTTGACATATTCCTCAAGATTCTTAATTCCTCTCCGTCTGGCACATTCCCAGCAACATAAAAAAGAGAGAAAGATGGAAGCTCTTATTTTATCTTCGAGCTTCTTAAATATTTATGTTCTAATTTGTTATTGACTTCGTGTGAAGTTTTATCAAAATATAGATGGAAAAGTTTAAAGATTGCTCCTGGGAGAGCACTTAATCCATTTAAAAATAAATTTCTAATGGCCAGATTTTCTGGGCTTAAGCATGAAGCTATGAATGGAAGCAAAACCAAACAGGCCTGGTTTATACTTTGACATTTGTAGATGAGGATAAAGAAAATTTGGTAATGGAAATGCTAATCAAATATCATTGGGAATGCTCAGTTTTTTTTTTTTATTTAGGAAAATATTTGATGGAAGCCTCTACTAGATTTCTATTTTAATTGCTTTTTATTGGAAAAAGGAAGAATAAAGCTTAATTAAAAAGCAGCCTAGGTTCAACCCATGGGGCCTTTGCTGCATCTTATTTTCCATTTCTGTCTCATTCTTGGTACTCTTGTGCTTTCGAAGACATTGAATGTTGGTTCTTCAGGACATAGTGACATGTTAAATGCAGGGCACAGGTAGTCCATACAGCAATGAGTATCTAATGGGGGACATTTTAAAGGACAAATGGAAGGACGGATTGAGGCAGATCACAGACACATATACTCTTTCTAGTCCAGCCGTATGACCATCACTTACTTCCTTGACCGTATCTTGAAGATGCACAGGGCATCATCTCTACTCACCCTGTCACAGCTGCTTTTGTGACACGTGTGGTGTCTTTCTATCTGCAGACCCTGGTGACTCTGTGATTTTGAACAGAGTTTTTCTAACAGTGAGATTTGGGGGGTGGGGCCTTATATCACTGGGGAGACTGCTGAATGGCTGTTTCAAAATTCTGACCCCTGGCAAACTACAGATGAAATTGTTTTATAAAGATGAGATATTGCATTGTGCGCTTGGACTGTTGAGTTATTTCCATTAGCTTAGGTGAGAATTTCCCATGTCTTTGTCCTTATAGCAGTCCCACGTCACACATGATTGTAATAATGGGCACTTAGACACAAAATGTTAATTAATAATTATTTTGAGATTTCATAGATAAGTGTGTTTAAGTCCTTTCCACTCTTCCCTCATCCTCCTCCAATGCTTTCTATGATCCTTCAACTCACTCTCAAAATCCTGGTATGGCTTCATTGGGTATGGGGAAAGTTCTTGCTAATGAGCAAGAGGAGGCAAACCATCCTGACCTCTTCTTCACCCACAGTGTCTTTCCTAACTTGCAGATCCTGGCTCAGAGCTAGGTCTGCTTCAGCTAGGATAGGCAGCCCCTGTCCTTGATGTCCCATGCTCTGACACATCCCTTCTACAAGTTCCATCTTCCTGACCTGTGTACCAAAGGCAGGGTTTGCAACAAAGAATGTGAGGTGGTTCTCAGTGTGGGTACTGTTGGGCAAGCTGAGCTTCTAGACCTCTCCCCCATATTTTAGAGGTGTGCCAAGGGTGATTGTTTGAAAGTGGAGCCATAGATACTAGAAAATCTGGAGTGGGGACTTTCCAAGTCTCTTGAATCACCTGTATGTTACCCAAATCTAATAGCAAGGTCTAATGCAGCTTCCTAGTGCCTTGCCAGGGCTATGTTTGAGGTTTTTGTGTAAGCATGCACAATATATTAGTATTCACCAAAGAAACAAGACCTTGTGCAAACTAGGGAAGTGATCTACCACTAAAGTATACACCAAACTCTAAGAGTATGTGTACATTTCTTACAAGGATAGGCTCATGCAATTATAGAGGCTGAGAAGTCCCATGGGTCTTCCATTTGCAATCCAGTTGCCCAAGAAGGCCACTGGTGCAGTTTGAAGGCCTGAGAGCTGGAGAACCAATACTGTAGATTCCTGTCTGGGTTGGAAGGTCTAAGAACCAGGAGTGCCTAGGGCAGGAGAGAATTGGTGCTCCAGATCCAGCAGTCTGGAAGATAGGGGTGGGGAGTATGAGGAGAATAATAGAGAGAAGAGAGGGGGTGGGGAAGGGAGGAGGGAGATGAGGAAGAAAGAGGGAGAGTAAACATATTCACCCCACCTTTATGTCCTATTCAGGTTCTCAATGGACTGGATGGTGCCTACCCCTACCATGGAGTATCACATGATTTACTGAGGCTTCCCATATCCTAGTTAAGTTGACAGATAATATTTAGTCATTGATAGTCATCCTGAACTTGTGGCCCTGGAGAGACTGAGCATGTCAGATTTTGCCCAGGCCACTGCAGTACCCAGTAGTGATCTCAGCAATCCTGGGGGAAAGCAAGGCTAACATGATGTAGTTCGAAACTCCAGGAAGTACTGAAGTACAGAGCATCCCTTGGTTAGTCAGAGCCACAAGAGGGAACCAAAGTCTATATAGGTCATGCTGTTAGGACAGGGAATGTCTTTTTGCTCTCTGTGAACTCAAAAGTATTTTCCATACACTAGAGCAGAGATTTACAATTCATGATCATTGACAGAAATCTAACTTAGACCCATTACCCACAATGCACACATGTGTTGGCCCACCTTAATGAATGTTACACTTTTTTATTACACACACACACACACACACACACACACACACACACACACACACTATAGCAAATGTCTCACTCTGTAGTGAGGATGGCCTCAAACTTGTGAGATCCTCCAGCCTCAGCTTCTTGAATGATGGGCTTATAGTCATGAGTCATCACACATGACTTTCTTTTATATTCCAAATATGAGGTACATTTAATGTGCATGAGTATATATGTTTGGGTCGAGGGTGTGAGGTATGTGTGGTGAGGATGGATAGTTTAGGGAGACTGAACTTGATAACAGAAAGGCTTTACTCCATTTAATAAAAATCACCATTTTTCCAAAGTAATATTTTTTATTGATTATTTGGGAATTTCATACAGTGTGCCTCAATCACACTCACTATCCTTTCCTCTCAGGTCTACTCTCCCATCCTTGTGCCCTCCTCACCAAAAGAAAAAAAAATACACCAAGTCCAATTTTTATTGCCCATACAACTCATTGGAGCATGGTCAGACTCCCAGTGTCCGGCCCCTTGTAGATAACTGAGTCTTTCCCCACACCCCTGCCAGAAGCCATCAACTGTGAAGAGCTACACTTCAGCATCTTTATCACACTTTTTGTGGACTCTCTTTAATGGCTTCTTGTCTGGACTGTTTCTTTGGGGGAGGGTTATCACAGAAACCTCCACTCTCTCTCATTTCCAATGACGAGTCTGAAGTCATTGACACCACTTCAAAAGAAGCTTCCCTGCCCAACAGTCAGCACAGGTCATGGACTTCCACATGGTTTCTGGTGACAGCATTGACCATGGACATCCACACTGCCTCTAGTGGTGGCCCAGAACCCAGACCTCAACATAGTCCCTGGTGGCAGTACAGATCACGGATGTCAACATGACCTCTGGTAGCAGTACAGACCACAGATATCAACTTGGTCTCAGCCGGCATTGTGGACCTCACACATCAATTTGGCCTCTGCTACCAGTACAGACCATGGACACCAACATGGTCCTCAGCAGCAGCACAGACCATGGACACCAACTTGGCCTCAGGAGGTAGCATGGACTACAGACATCAACATGGTCTCCAGCAGGAATATGGGTCATGGACACCAACATGGCCTCAGGTGGCAGCAGAGACCACAGACATCCACATAGCCTCCAACCGTAACACAGACCACAGGCATCAACAGTGGCAGCATGGGCCATGGGAGTCTTTTGAGGAGGCTGAATCCAGAAAATGAACTGTTCTTCACCTCAGATATCTCCAGGGTGATCATGGACAGTGCATTTGGGGGCAGAGCCTGCATGAGCTCCAGATTGCTGCATACCACCCTGCTGGCCCTACTAGGCAAGGACATGTTCCTTTGTCCACAGTGGCTGGGCTCCCATATACATTGTGGCTGCTGAACCCCTAGTTTCTCTTTCCTCTGTTGTGTGTGGCTTTGCCCTACCATCTTCCTTTCCAATTTCATGAGTTCACTTTTTAAAAGCATCTTACCAATAGGACCTGCCTTTTTAAAAAGTTGTTCCAGGGTTACTTCATGGTCTGCAGACTCATCTGTCTTCCCTCAAAGCCTCTGTGGGTCTCTCAGGCTCCTTGGAGTGACTCTATGGTCCTGTGGGTGCTGGTGACTGCTGCCATCTTAAATGCACCTCCTGAAATCACCATTTTAATAAAATTTCTACTTAACATAGATTTATATGTAAAGATTTACTATGTTCATTTTAATAAGATTATTACCTAACATCTATTTGCTTAAGTCATCTATGTATGTATGAATCTATCTCTCATCTATCTATCTATCTATCTATCTATCTATCTATCTATCTATCTATCTATGTATCATATATCTATCTATATCTATCATATAAATCTACCATCTATCTATCATCTCTATCTATCTATCTATCTATCTATCTATCTATCTATCTATCTATCTCTATCACCTATAGTCTTCTATCACCCATTATCTATCTAATCTATCAGTCACCTAATATTCTGACAAGATAGTATTTCACAGTTGGGATGTAGTTCAGGGAAGAGGAATCCCATGCACTACAAACAAAACAAAACAAAACCCCTGGATGGTGTGTAGTACATAATTGTTATCCTAGCACTTGGGAGGTACAGACAGGAGGATGAGGCAAGCCTGTGCTACATATGGAGTATAAGCCCAGCTTGATCTACATTAAACCCCTTCTCAGGAAAACACCAAAAAAAGAGATAGTAATATTACCAAATGGCCATTGCTATTTCACTTGGGCAGTCCTACTTTGAGAGTGACAAAGGTACTTCTAGAAGGCCTAAAAGTCAGTTTCCAATAGGGCAAGAATTGGTTCTGATGATGTCACTCATCTGTCAATGTTAACTGCAAGTACATTAGCCAGATGTTTTGTTGACACTAAGTATCTGTTTATTATCTCAGTATCCATGCCAACTTCTTTCTTTTCATAGAGGTTACACAGCTCACATTTCTGATAGCTAGCAACCATGGTGACCAAATAATACTGACTAATAAAATAGAAACAGGAAGTTCTTTATTACAGTCTTGAGAAGACAGTGCTTTCTTGATATAATGGAGTACACCATCTGTCTTTCTCTTTTTATAATGGAAGATCTTTATTCTTTGAGAATTTCATATAATGTATTTTGATTATATTCATGCCCTACCCCTCTCCCCAACTCCTTCCATATCTATTCCACCTCTCTACCTACTCCTAAATTTCACATCCTCTTGTTTTGTTAGTAATCTACTGAGCCCAATTTGTGTGGCCCAAAGAATCTCGGGTATGGGGCCACCTTCTGGAACATGGTTGACTTACTAGAGGTCACACCCTTAAAGAAAGACTGACTCTTCTTTCCCCAGAAGCTATCCCTTCTCAATAGCTCCCTAATTAGGGGTGGGGGCTTAGGAAGCTCTTCCCGCCTCCACATGAGAATGTTGACTGGCTTGATCTTTTGTGGGTCTTGTTCTGCAGGCAACTATAGTTGTGAGTTCAAAAGTGTAGATGTCCTGGCATGTCCAAAAGACACCGTTTCACTTTGGTCTTCCCTAACCCATGGCTTTTACAATCTTTCTGCCCCATCTTCAGTGATGATTCCTGAGCCTTGGGGACAGTGTGTGTGATATGGATGTCCCATATCTGGCTGAACCCTGCCTCTGCACTTCGGCCCGTTAGGGATGTCTATGTTGACTGACATCCACTGTGAAAAGAAAATCCTCTGCTTCTTTCATAAAGACTGAGCAGCACTAATCTATGGGTTTAGAGTTACTAACTCATAGAGCAGTTTGATACTATGCCCATTTGACAAGATAGCAAGTTCACCCTTGTGGGGTGTAAGCGCCCCAACCATGGGTTCCTAGACAGATTTATAGTACCAGTCATCAATTTTTTCCTGTAGAGTGGGCCTTAAATCCAGTTAGAAAGCAGTTGGTTACTCCCCATGACATTTATTCCACCATTACACCAATGGATATATCCTAATGTTCTGGTCCTTATTATAGCTCATGGGGTTCACAGTTGAGTAAGACTATTAATGACTTTTCTCCATCAGCCACCTACACAGCACCTTCTAGTGCTGTGAAAGCTAGCCTCCGGGAAGATGTTTCTTTGTCAGTAATAACTTGATATCTCCATGTATCTCAACAGAAGTGTATGGTGTCTTCAGCAACAGCGTCTTGCAATTGAGTTCTGTTGGGCAACCAAGAGCAATGACAATAGCCTATGTTACCTTGGGAGCTTTTAGGACACTTTTGGCCAACAGCTTGAGGGGACATATCCTACACAGGGCACTTGACTTTTCATCTGGCAGTCTATGGTTTCTGTGATGAGCACCATCCTTTCTGTAGGAGTTTCTGGTTTTTTCCCCTTTCTAGTGCACAATACAGATCTGGCAGGTAGAGTTTGATAGCCAGGCCACGACTGTGAAGTAAGGCTGAGGGGATTAGACACTGTGACCTAACAGCTGCTGCCGGCTGAATCAACACTGGAAGCTGCCTCTCAGACTTTGGGTTTAGGCTTGTTCAGTATAGTTTCTCCAGCATTCGCAATAGAGTACAGTTCCTGACAGATACAGGCAGGCCGTCTGGAAGTGGGTAGAAGAGAATTAGGATGGCCTTCCTCATTCATAGTGCTATGTGCAAAGCAACTGTTTTCAGCTTGAGGAGTTTAAGTTGTGTTCACCCCAGACATGCCTGGGGACCCTGTAACACAGAGACCTATGAGACACGTCTTGGCTATTAATGCAGAATCAGTGGCAGCTCCAGCATTAATCCTGCAGGCTGGAGATAAATGATGCTCAGCCTCTGCCAGGCTGAATCTGTACCAAAACAGCATTAATACCTATTTATATTTTTCTATCAATATTTCATAAATTTGAAGAGAAACAGCTTGAAAGAATTCAAATGATTTTTCTCTGTATGCGTTCCAGAGGCATCAATTATTGCTGTGGGGCACCTTCAGCATTGCCTAAAGCCGCAATAAATTCCCTAGCCTTAACTTTGAAGATTTGAGAAATGCTAATACTGAGAAGTGTATGAATTATTACTCTCGCTGTAACCCAGCAATGTGCCCCCAAAGAGTAAACACAGGCCTCATTTCATTCGGGAGTGGATGAAAACTTCCCCTACTTGGGTAAAGGGAGATGTGATAGGGCACCAGGGGGCATAGGCAGGTTTCTTAATTGTTTTAAATTCAGTTTCTCCTTGGGTGAAGCAGCTGAAGGTTCTGGAAGAAGAGCTTTAATCAATTTTCCTATTTTTCTAAATATTTTGCATTTCCCAAGTTACCCGATTCTTACAAGAATATTATTCAGTAGGTGGGTTAATTGTGATTACTCCCATTTTACAGATGTGGACCCAAAGGAGTAAAACATGATGGACTTAGCTGTGACTTCTTGGTAGCCTGGGGAGATGATACTTTCCACTTCGAATTGGTGGGAAGTTGGAAGTCCATCAGCCATGCTTACCATTTTGTTGTTCTTGGAATTTGAAGAAAATGAAAGCCCAATGTGACCACCCATCATTTACTCTGCTCCTACCAACAGCTATAACCACTAAAGCATAGACATATTTGCAAATCCATCTCTGCTTTGTCCAAATTGAAACATTGGAGGGAGGAAGGGGATGTAGAAGGGAAGAGGGAAGAACTGATGTAGAGGAAGTGTCATATTGCTGTTGATGGCCACGACATAGATAGCTTCAATGACTCTCCAAAAAATTTCTGTGAGACACATGGGTGGCAGATAGCTTCAAGGGGTTGAATCCCCTCCTCTGTCATGGGAGAGTAACCATTCAGAGAAGCAAGTATTCCAGGCCAATGATCTTGCTCAAGTTATGGCCTAAAGAAGAATTTGGTTTAAGAGATGATGTAGAAAAGAAAAGAAGCAGGTTCGTATGAACCATCGTGTTCCCACCTTCCTGGTGGCCCCCAGATTCCCAGACTAAAGTCTTGTTCCACCTACAATAATTCCACGGGGGTCACAGTTTGAAAACTTGAATGATCTTTGTGTTTTTCTATTGTTTTCTTACCTTCTTCTATCTCATACGTTACTCATGTAAGTTTGCAAGCAACTCCAAACTCTAACTGCTTTCTAGGAAGATGAAAGAATAAGAGATGATTTAAGTTTTAAAAAGATACAAAATAGGTGGGTGACAAATGAGATACACAGCTTATTAAAGCGGTTGTGATCAGGATTGCCTGTCTGTGAAAGAGACACACACAACCGGGTGTTAACAAGCTGCTGTTTTGTGTGAAGAAAACAGGAAACCCTGAGCCATATCTAGCTCTGTCCCAACAAGGTCCAGTTTTTTACTTCAGTGACATTTTGCTTGTCTGTACATTGTCTTTTGTGGTGTATGCTTCTGACATTTAATTTTGTGTCTATAATTAGATTATTGAAGAGTCTCACTCTGTTGAGGTATTGATGTAAAATGGCTTCTATTTTTTTTCTTCAATCACGACCCCATGTTTCATCAAAGATTCTTTTCTAGTTCCTTACAAAATGGATGCTTATCAAACCATCCAAATTGCTTTCCTCCGGGATTAATATGTCTAATGGCAACATTAGTTTTGTGATGTAAATATTCTGATGAACGTCCTTTGTAGGAAGACTGAGGCACAGGAAATTTCTCAGCTCATGGGCTAAAAACCCTGGAGTGAACTCAGGGGCTGATGTCTGCGTTGGTCAATTTTCATCACAGTGACAAAGTACTTGACATAACTTAGAAGAAGTAAAGCCTTGTTTTGGCTCATGGCTTTAGTTTTAGGTTTCAGTTCATGGTGTTCTGATCCTGTCTGACCCTGCTGCTGTGGCCCTCTGAGGAGAGAGACCATCTCTCCAATGACAAGTGGATGGTGGTGGAAGTCTGTTTACCTGGGAAGCAGAGAGAGGGGAGGGATAGGATCCCAATACTCCCTTCAAAGCCACATTGCCAATAACAGTTCCTTTTCACTAAACTCCATTTTCTGAAAGTTCTAGCATTTCCTAAGTGTTGAGAAGGCTGGGGATCAACCCTTGAACACACAGGCCTTTGGGGGACATTCCAGAGCCAAGTTACAGCACTTTGCTACAATTCCCTTTATTGCTGCACCCATGTGTCTAGGTATTCTGTATCCTTCAGGGCATTTGCCGTTGTTAGAAAGTGCAGCTCGGTTTAAAGCTCCACTGTCAAAACTGATTTAAGAAAATTCCAGCAGATTTGTTGAGACATAAATCCCATGCCATATAAAATCACCTATTCAAAATATATACTTCCAGCATTTTTTAACTCCGTGTGCATGCACATTTATATGTGGGAGTGTGCCACCACATCCGGACTTACCAAATTCAGGTCCTCATGTTTATATGGTAATCGCTTCACCTACTGAGCCCTTTCTCTGGTTTCCAGCTTCCGGGGGTTTTCAGTATGTAGATGGAGCTGTGTCACCATCACTACTGTGAAGTTTTAGAACCTTTCATCATTACTGTCCCCACTAACCATTGCTTCTTGTTCCCCAGGCACTAACTTACCCCAGTCACTTACTGTTTCTATTGGCGTAGGTTATTGTCTTAGTTAGGGTTTCTATTGCTGCGAAGAGACACCATGACACTGCAACTCTCATAAAGGAAACATTTAATTAAGGTGGCAGCTTACAGTTTCAGAGGTTTAGTCCATTGTCATCATGGCGGGGAGCATGGTAGTGTGCAGGCAGACATGGTGCTGGAGGAGGAGCTGCTACCTGTTGATATGCAGGCAACAGGAAGTCGACTGAGACACTGGGTGGTATCCTGAGCATATAGGAGACCTCAAACCCCACCTCCACAGTGACACACTTCCTCCAACAAGACCACACCTACTCCAACAAGGCCACACCTCCTAATAGTGCCACTCCCTATGAGATTATGGGGGCCAGTTACATTCAAACTACCAAAGATGTTCTGAACATTTCACATAAATGTAATCACAAGTTATGTGCCTTTCATGGCTTTCACTGAACATATTATCTCCAAGTTTCATCCATTTGGGGACTTATATTGGAATTTCATTCTTTCTTAAGGCCAAACAAATTCACTGTATGAAAGTCTATATGCATCTCTTTGCTCTTTAGCCCACAGATACCTGGGTTGTCATTGTTTGGCTATTGATGGGTTATGGTGGTTGGGATGAAAAATATCTTCCACATGTGCATGTATTTGAATGCTTGGTTCCCAAGTGGTAGTGGTTCCCAGTTGGGGAGGTTATGGAATCTTTAGGAAGTAATGCCTTGAGAGAGGAAGCCTATCATTAGGGGCAGGCTTTGAGGGTTTAGAGCTTCACTCTACTCTCTGTCTGCTTCCTGTGTATGGATAAAAATGTGACCCCCCAGTTTCCTGTTCCTGCTACCGCATCATGCCTTCTGACTCCAGCCCTCTGAAACTGTGAGCCAAAATGAACTGTTTCTTCCTTAATTGCATTTGGTAATGGTGTTTTATCACAGCAACAGAAAAGTGACTAGTATAGGGATCATGCATGGGCCAATTTTTGTGTGGATATATGCTTTTAAAGACATTTGTTATATGTCCCAAACTGGCATTTCTATATTTAACTAGTAATGATTTGTTTAACTGGTTGATAAGCTGCCGGAACATGTTCCAAAGTGGTTGTGCTGTTTTGTATTTCCGTCAATATTGTTTTAATTTTTCAACATCTTTGTCAATGCTTCTAATATCTTCTTGTTAATGGCTGTCTTTTTCTTCCCTTGCATCCCTCCTCCCGCTCCTCCCCACCTTTCCCTCTCCCACCCTTCATCCCTTCCTCCAACAGGGTAAGTTCTCCCATGGGAGACCAGCTAAGCCTGGTACATTCAGTTGAGGCAGGACCAAAGCCCTCCCCGCTTTATCGGAGTTGAGCAAGGTGTATGACCCTAGGTAATGGGGTCCAGAAAGGCTGTCTTAATGGGTGTGATGAGGTGTGACATGGTTTTTATTTACATTCCTCTAGTGGTTAATGATGCCAAGTGTCTCTCATGTACTTATTGAAGATTTGTATAACTCCTTAGGAAATTTGTCTTTAAGATCCTTTCCCATTTCAAATAACTTTTTAAATAATTAATATTTATTTTTGTATTTTGGATACCACATCTATTTAGGTATTCTATGTAAATATGCTCCTTTCTGTTATTGCTTTCTCACTTTCTTGATGGTATCCACATTGACTAGCCTTCACCACTCTGATGAAATACCTGATATTATCAGCTTAGAAAGGAAAGGGTTGCTTTAGCTCATTTCAAAACTTCAGCTTTGATGAATATTCATTTGTTTTTACCTTGTTACTTTTGGGGAAAGATGAGGGAGGATTGAACTAAGTACCTGCTAAGTACCTCCATCACTGAGCCTCTACCACTGAGCCACATGTCCTCCACCACTGAGCCACAAGTGTTCCACCACTGAGCCTCCACCACTGAGCCATAAGTGCTCTACCACTGAGCCATAAGTGCTCTACCACTGAGCCATAAGTGCTCCATCACTGAGCCTCTACCACTGAGCCACATATCCTCTACCACTGAGCCTCCACCACTGAGCCACGAGTGCTCCACCACTGAGCCACATGTGCTCCACCACTGAGCCACAAGTGCTCCACCACTGAGCACAAGTGCTCTACCATTGAGCACAAGTGCTCCACCACTGAGCACAAGTGCTCCACCATTGAGCCACAAGTGCTCCATCATTGAGCACAAGTGCTTCACCACTGAGCTACAAGTGCTCCACCATTGAGCCACATGTGCTCCACCA
>CABHPP010148255.1:0-33085 GCA_902168425.1 Peromyscus attwateri | reverse complement strand
AGAGAGAGAGAGAGAGAGAGAGAGAGAGAGAGAGGAAGAGAGAGATATGGACATACACAAATGATTTTCCTAGCCAGGGCTCCCCAGAGGCTGCTCCCTAGACCCCTGGATGTGAAGGAGTGATAGAAAGACAGACCACTGGAGATGAATCACCACTGCAGAGATGACTGAGGAGAGTGTCAGCATCACCTGCAGGGAGCTGATGCCAGGGTGATGGAGAGGCCCATCAGCAGGGGCCCCACCAACCATTTTCTCTGGAGTCAACATGGGGGTGGTGTCTGTTGATTTCTGCCCAAATCTCTAAGATTTCCATTAGTTCCAATCTCCTTCCAAAACATCCTTTTCCATGGAAGATGCACTAACCAGAGTCACCTTTTCTTACGTGCAGCAAAGAGCTTGCTAGACACAACTCCTATGCATAGAACTTCAGGGAGAGTGACTAGCCGATCACTTTTCCTTCCCAGTTCCCAGAATCCTCTGGGGTATGGCCTATATCATGGATTTTCTTGTCTCTTATCTGTCTTTCTGAAGGCTCTCTGTCTCATTTGGAAATGTCTATTGTCTGTCCCTGCAGAGGACATGCATGCTTAACTTGGCCTCCTGGGACCTCTCCTGGGGTATGCCATGTTGGAAGAAGCTAACAGAGTAAGTTTTGCTTCATAAATCTGCCTGGAATCCCTGTTCTCTGTCCACTGACTCATTAGCATGGGTGAGCCTTTTAACCTTCCCAGGCCTCAGTTTCCTCATCTGAAAAAAAAAAAAAAAAGAGTAACAGCATCTTCCTCTGAGGGCTGGGGAAAGGATGAAATGGGAGATCTCTTAACAAATGACTGGAGGCTGTGTGATCTCTAGGATCCTGCACGCGCAAACACAGAAGCCAGGGTGTGGCAGAGAGTCTAGACTTCTTTCCTAGCAACTAACCTGGTGTTGTGAGAACTAAGCCAGTCTTGTGAGAACCCCGTCAATCTGGTCCAAGCCTGTCACCTCCATTCTCTGTCTCACAGTAGCCTCACTTGCTTATGAAAAGCACGCTTCCAGCACATGCAAGTCTGGGAGACACACTCAAACCATATGTGAACCGTAGCAAGTTTCTGGAATAGAACGGGGGCCCTGGAACGAGGAAGCGAGGCATTCAGGAGAGTTGGCACAGGGCGGGGAAGCACACAGGAGTCTTGACAGTTGTTCATCTGCTGCTGTTAGCAGTGGGGCCGTCACTCTCCTGCCGATTAGTGCCTTATGTTCAGGACACCCTGACTACCCTGACCTTTCAGCTTTCCTAGGTCAGACTCTGATACCAAGGTACTCTGGTGCATTATTGTTATCATCATCATCATCATCATCACTGAGACTGTGGCTTGCTATGTAACTCCTGGTTCTCCTACCTCTATCTCCCAATTGCTGCAAATACAGGCACAGGCCACCATATCTGGCTCCAAGACCACTTTGGTAGAATTCTTGAGGTCTTGGACAGGAAGAATTTCTATGCATCAAACTTTCAAAGTAGAGGAAGCATCCGAGTTGCATTCTCAGACTCCATTATTTTACTGTAAGGAGGTCACATCCGCAAGAGTCTTGGAACACTGGGGTTGGGCTGGGAGCCCTGTCACTCACTGTCTGGGGAGAGAACCTCTTTGCTACCACACTGTTCTCTGGAGCATGCTGGAGGCCTGCACTCATCTATATGTGCCATCTCCTCCCCCCTCAACCCTCCCTACCCCTTTACACTGCCCTGAGCAGTCCATAAACAGAGTGTATCTAACCCCCTTCCTCCCTTAGGAGAAGAATACTCCAAAGCAGCATCCCTTTCTTCTTCTTCTTCGAGCCCGTGACCCCACCTCTGTTTTCTCCTTCTAGGTTATCTCACCCTGAGACTGTTGGAATGAACTGCAGTATGGAAGGCAGACATGTTCCTTGGAATGAATTCAGCTGACTGTTAGCTTGGGTTTAATAACTTATTTATCACATTCATCACAAATCTATCTCATAAATAGATTTCTTAGCTGAGCCTGCTATCCAGGGCCAGACGCTTTTGAGATGTGGGGGAAACGGTCAAATCCACAGCCACCACCCACAAAGTTCAGCCAAAGGAGGGGGTTAGACCGGTTGGGAGAGTGAGGAGAGGAGGAGTTGATATTGACAGCTTTTTGAGTGTCTCTTGGGTGCACAAGGCCGTGTGCCTTCCTAGTCTCTCATGGAATACTCTCAGAGGAGGAAACAGGTTCAGAGAGGCTTCAGAGGTCACACAGGATGTGAATGCCAGCACGTGGAACCCAAACCACGTCAGTCTGCCTTTGCAGACCATGAGAACCTTTTGGTCACAATGTAGTTATGTTTCTGGAAATGAATTTGATGTCTGGGAAAAATTCATGAAGGGGTGGGTTGGGGTTGAGGAGATGGCTCAGTGGGTAAAGTGTTCACCATCTAATGAGGTGTGATCTGTGGAGTTCAGTTGCCTAGAACACCTGTAAACCCTGCACAGCTGAGGCAGCACCCCCCTGCAATTATAGCGCTTAGTAGGTGAAGACAGGGGGGGTTGGTGGAGGGACATTAGCTGAATCTGGGAGCTCTGGGCCTAATTGAGAGACGATACCTCAATGAATAAGGTGTTAGGCAATCGAGGAAAGTTATCTGATATCAAATCAGGCTTCCCACATACACACCAGCCAGCGCACACATGCAGCCATGCACATGCCAACATCCGTACACACATATGCATTGGACGTATAGACACATATATATCTCTCCTCTATCTTGAGCAAATGCCTTTTTTTTCCCGAGTTCCCATGAATCTTTCTCCTTCCCTGTGACCTCCCCTTTCTCTCTTTCACTTTTATGGTTTTTCTGGGGCATCGAATCTACTGGGTTGGGGCCCATGCTGAATGCAGTGACCCAGGCAGCCATTTCTCTGGTGCCAGCAGTGGGCAAGAAGCTGAGGCTGGCTGGCTGTCGGAGCAGAAGGGAGATAGGCCATTTCAGAGTTGGCCTCAACTGCTCCTGGCTGTGACACCGGCTGACTGGTGCCTCTGGCTCTCTCTGGCCTGGGGATGCTGGCCACACGGAGGCACCTAGTGGTTCTATGATGGAGAACTTCCCACCACACAGCTAGGCTTCAGAGAGCTCTGGGATGCTCTTGAGCTGAAACTACCCTGGTCCAGGTGGTGGGGAGAAAGAATGGGGACATCTGCAGTGAGCTGGGCACACTGTGCTATAACCCACGGAGTTAATTTTCTTTGCGCCTCCAATATTCTAGGCTAGTAATTAATTCACTTGACAAGTGCTACCATCTTCTAAAGGGGCCAAGTGAACCCTGAAATGATGGGATGAACATGACAGACGTGTTCAAGATCTTGAAAATATTAACTTGTAGTGGAAGAGAGAGACAGCCAGTGGGCATGGAAGGAGCTAGAAGAAAACTCTGTTTTCACTTCCAAAACCCCCATTAATTTCCATCCACACTGGCCTTTCTACCCATTTCCCATGTGGTGTTAATTATCAGCAATTACAGATTACTGCCAGCATCAAAGATGACCGTGTGGCTGATCAAAGATTCAGGATTTGAACAAGACAGGCAGCTTCTAGCTGTATTTCAAAATTCAATGACACTGGTTCCCCAAGGGCAAACACTCAAGCAGCTCTGTGTCTTCTGGACCATCCCCCACCCTGTGCTTGGTGATGGCACCGTCTGTGGGTGACAATCCTTAGGGAGTAACTTCGGCTAAAGTCCTATAATGGTGAGGCTTTTCTTTTTAGAATCGAGACTCAGCTAACATTCCTAGAATGCTCTATAGAATGACCAAGGGACATGGTGGCTCCTGTCTCCTGAGAGGCACCTGCCCTGTTGTCACAGTCAGGGTCCACACTGGCAGGGGCAGACCTTAAGGCCGGGGCTTGTAAGTCCAGTCCTGTAACTTCTATGTCATTCTGGTTAAGGTACGTAATCTTTGTGCGCTTCAGGGATCCCTGGGGAAGCGAGGTGTTGAGCCAAAGGGTGGAGTCTCTGTCTGGACATCTTGTCTTTGCCACTTATTCCTTGATTACTCTAGGTGGGAAGCTTATCCATGGATTTTTGATTCCTCTATAAAAAAATGAGCACAAAACACCTCCTTCTTTGAGTTTTTTTTTAAAGATTCAACGAAAAATAAAAATTTCAAATGTAAACTCTATATATGAGGTGATCAAAAAGTAGCATTTGAAACTCTTCATTTAGAATGAAATAAAGTCTTCTAAGTAATTTATTGCCCAGCTTGTAAATGGTCACGACTTTACTGGAATCTTAGCAGTCATTTATGATGGATTGATTTTTTTTTTTTTAATTTCATGTCTTTCCTCAAGCACGATTCAGTAGCAAGTTCCATGGCTGGCTTCCTGAATGTGTCTTGAATTTGTATTCTCTCTTCATCTTCACAGCCATCTATTGTGACCACAATCGTCTCTCCCTTCAGTCTTTGAACATGCCCGGAGTGCTATGACATTCCTGACACTAAGAAGTGAGGTTGACCCTTTCCCTAGAACTGGAGAATCATGGGACTTCTCTGACCAGTTCCTCATAATGGAAATAATGCTATGTAGTATCTCATCCCATAAAAGCCTTCTCTAGAACATTCTCTCAATGATCCCTCTAGTAACTGAGCCATCATATTAAAAGAAAGCCCCCAAATGCCATGTATCTATGTCCCAGAGGACAGTTCCTGCTTAACCTAGCTTTTGCCATCCCCAGCCATTGGAGACTTCTTAGTTAAGATTCCAGACATCATGAGATAAGGTGAGACCTATGCACTGTGCCCTTGCTGAATTTTGAACCCTCAAAATTAGTGACCATAATAAAATTGCTATTGTTTGAATGCTCCTGAATAGGAGGTGGGGTGTCATGTAATGGTGGATGATAGAACACTTTCCCTGACAACTGCAACAGCCTCTCAGTTTGTCTTCTGAGTCCATTAATATCTATCCTCACACAGTAGCCACTGGGATCTCTTAAAAAATCACTAGTACGATAGCATCACCCTGACATGTAAAACCCTTCTAGGCATATTACTGCCTCAGCCCATGTGGCCTAGTCTCTGCTCTTAGTGGGGGCATTGTCACATTCAGGAGCTCAGATTCTAATGGGACACAAGAAACCCCTGCTTAGCATTACTTTCCCACTTCAGGGGTCAGGCTGCATGTCCTGTGTCTATGTGAATACCAGGAACCCAATCTACTGATCCCATGGCCTTCACAGGCAGTCATTAGTATCCTGGATCTTTTCAGCAATAACTTCTCTTTTGGCTTCTGGCTTTATGGTAGCTCCCTTCTTCCTCTGAAATGCAGCCATATTTTTAAAACACTACCAAACATTTCTGTGTGTTTGTCGCTGGAGGGGAGAGTTGCATCAACTTAATAGGCCATGTTGCAAGAAGAATACTATTTATAGGTAATATGATCGTGTACTTAACTCAAGAGAATCGGCTAAAAGGCACTTGGAAATGAGACCAGTTGGCAGGGTGGTCAGATATTAGATTTATAAACTCAACGGGCTTTTTGAGAAAAATAGTGCATTGAGCATCTTCTAGATCTACAGTGTCCTGAATACAGACGAGATCCAAAATTCTGCCAGATTAGGTCTGCTTGACCTTTCTTGTTCCTATCTAATTTCTTCCTTAAATGTGACCTTTGACAAAAGTGTGTGTCTCACAATGGAAAGCTCTGTGCTTCTGATGGGTAGGAGTTCTACAGTTAAATACTGCAAAGCACTCTGTGGTCCAGGCTTTTTGTCTTCAGGCTTTTCCAATAAGGACATTGTGATGTAGTAAGAAATGTTTTTATTTATTCAATTGTTAACCATTTTCTTACAGGTACATATTGTACATTGAGCCCATTCCCCGATACCCTATTTCCCCTCCTTTTCCTTTTCTTGCCCCTCCTCCCATGAATTCTCTGTTCCTCTAGACCAGCGGTTCTCAATCTGTAGGTTGTGACCCCCATAGGGTGGAATATCAGATATTTACATTAGGATCATAACAGTAATAAAATTATGGTTATGAAGTAGCAACAAAATAAATTTTATGGTTGGGGGGGGTCACCACAACATGAGGAACTATATTAAAGGGTCACAGCATTAGGAAGTTTAAGAACCACCACTCTAGACAATTTCAGCCCTTCTCTTTTTAAAATATTCACATGCATGGTTTTGTGTGACTTTGTGAAATCTAAAGAATCACACGTGAGAGAAAACAGATCAAAAGTGCACACATGCACACATATCTGTCTTTCCAAAACTAGCTTAACCACTCACTTACTAGGAAATCTCTCCAGTTGTCTCCCTTCTCCTGCAAACAACATAACTTCATTTTACTTCACAGCTGAAAAAAAAACAAAAACAAAAACAAAAACCAAACCCATTTGTGTGTAAAAGTCACATTTTCTTTATCTACTCCTCTGTTGTTAGACACTGAAGCTGGTTAATAGGCAATGGTTTAAATGTGAAACTAACTTCTGCTCAGAACATGAATGGAACTCACCTCTTTTCACATTGAGCAGCTCTTAGTCAACTGGTGCATGCTGAAAGTGAGTCCACACAAGCCCATGGTGGCTTACTGGGATAGGTTTAGAAAAAGGAACATGCCATTTAACGCTACCAGCCTGAGACTCTGCATTGGGATGAACGGGAAATGCGAAGAGGAAAAGTCCTCTGCATGAAAAACCCAACCATAGTATCTGGAGGAAGGGCTGCATGTACCTAGGGAACAAGGAATATGATGAAGTCACAGACACAAAGCAGTGAGATAATGCCAAGTTCACTTCATATGCAGCTCCTGTAACAATGACCTGTATTTACTGATTCCCTTTTAAGGAAATCTCTATATCTGAGTTGATGCTGTAAGGAAAAAAAAAAACAAAAAACAAAAAACTCAAAAACCACAACTCTGAGCTTGACAAAGGGACTAAGCACAGACTATTTTTTCCTGGTGTTCCCATGTCAACAAGTCATTATTTTTTTCTTTGGCTCAATTTGGTTCACAATTATGGACAATAGTTACTAGGTTCCTGGGTTTACAGAAATAGAATGGAATTTTTTGCTCATACATTGAATTTTGTGGAGATGGATGTGATCCCACATTCCCACAGACAAGAGCATGGGAGATGATTAAATAAAACATTTCAACATAACCAAGCTACTTTTATAAATTTGCTTGTGTATTTGTGTTTCTTTATGCACCACAGTCTTTGCAGGTTCAACAATGGATAAAAACATTTCATACTGTCCCTAAGCTCCACTATAACTACTGCCACAAGTCTGCTGGGATCGGGAGAAAGAGTAGGGACAACAGTATGTCCCAGGGAGATGATAGACAGACAACGGCTTGCTTAGCTGATCTGAGGAGGAAGAATTTTAAGCCCACAGTGGAAAAAAGAAATCTAAGAACCAGTCAAATCTACACAGATTTGGGGATTGACAGCAGAAACTTTTGGAGCTGGAGGTGGAGGGGTAATCAGGAGGACTGGTAGAGGGAGGCTTATGAAGCAGTTAGGAATGGGGAGCTACTGCTTAATGGGTCTAGAGTTTCTGTCTAGGATGACAAAAGTGGAAATATACAGTTTTGTCTTAGTCACTGTTTCTATTGTTGTGAAGAGACACCACGACCATGGCAACTCTTATAAAGGAAAAACATTTCATTGGGGTGGCTTACATTTTCAGAGGTTCAGTCCATTATCATCATGGTGGGTCATGGTGGCATGCAGGCAGACATGATGCTGGAGAAGGAGCTAAGAGTCCTATATCTTGGCCTGCAGGCAACAGGAAGTGGTCTGAGACACTGGCCATTGCTTCAGCATATATGAGACCTCAAAGCCCATCCCCACAGTGACATATTTCCTCCAACAAGGCCATACTGATTACAACAAAGCCACACTTCCTAATACTGCCACTCCCTATGAGCTTATGGGGGCCAGTTACATTCAAACATGTTGTAGTGGTTGCACAACACAGAAAATATGATTCACGCAACTGAATCCTAACTGATAATGCTTAAAACAACATCTACATTGCATGTTTATGACACAATAAATATCATGAAACATCTAGACATATGTCTTTACACCATCCTCCATTCTTTCCTGTAGAGTAGGAAGGCCCTTCCACTCTGGCCATAACATGAGTGCTCTCTTGCCTGGAGAAGTAAAAGATAAAGTCTGGGAACAGGGGATATCTGGCATATTAAGTCAGTCCTTATAGGACTGTCATAGAGGAAAGAGGGACAGAGTGACTGAATGTAAACTGGGCGCTTGACTTCCAGCATCACCCCATATTCCCACCATCCCTTCCTCTCCTTGAATCCCAGAATACAGACTAATGACTTCTTTAACAACAACAACAACAACAACAACAACAACAACAACAACAAAGATAACATAAGATAAAGCAACAACAACAAACCATTGGAACTTGACAAAACAAACATGGAAAAGAGCCCATGAAAAGTCACAGAGAACACAGACTCATTCATTTGCATACTCAGGAATCCCATAAAAACACTAAGCTGGAAACCATAATAATATGTATGCAAAAGACTTGTAGGATGAGAAGAGAGAGAAAAAGTAAATAAATAAAATAAAGTAAAAATAAAAATAATAGAAACCCTGTCCCGAAAACCCCAAAAAAATACATAAAAAGAAAAAAATAATAATATAAAAATTTTTTAAATCAAAATAAAATTGTAATAAAATAAAAACAAAATTCTTTAAAAAAGGAAAAGCCCTGGCATGGCATTATGAGACACGGAACCTCCAAAGATACCATTATGTTCATTTTCTGTTGGCCATCTACTGTTGGGTGTGCAACCTACCACCTACCCTTAAGAGTGGTTTGTTTCCCCAGTGAGACTCCCTTGGAGGAAGCTAAATTTTCATTTGCAAGTGGTTGTCAATTGGAGATTGTTTATGGGTTAGGGATGGGGCATGTGTTTACTTCTCCTTTCAACTCTAGGACCCAATCTGGTGAAGACCTGAGCTGGTCCTGTGCATGCTGCCTCAGTCTCTGTGAGTTCCTATATGTGTCAATCATGTTGACTTAGAGGGTCTTGTTTTATTGATGTCCTCCATCCCCTCTGGCTCTTACACTCTCTCCTCCTCCTCTTCCACAGGGTTCTATGTGCCCTGAGGGGAGGGATTTGATGGAGACGCTCTGTTTAGGGCTGAATATTCCAAGATCTCCAACTCTCTGCATAATGTCTGGCTGTGGGTCTCTGTGCTTGTTCCCATCTGCTGCAGGAAGAAGCTTCTCTGATGATGGCTGAGCAAGGCACTGATCTATATAGTATAGCAGAATGTCTTTAGGAATCATTTCATTGATGGTTTTTGTTTGTTTGTTTTATAGCAGTAGTATTTGGATTTACCCTAGGTTCTTGGGCTATCTAGTCTCAGGTTCTTGGTCACCCAAGGAGTGTTGGGTATGGGTCCCATCTGGTGGAGTGGGTCTTCAGTCAAATCAAATGTTGGTTGGTTACTCCCACATGCTTTGTGTCTCTATTGTACTAGCATATCTTGCAGGCAGGACACCATTGTAGATTGAAGGATTTGTGGCTGGGTTGATGTTTACATTTCTTCTTTGGTAGTGTTCAGCATACCTTCCAGTACCAAAGATACTGAGCACATAGGGGTGAAGGCTCTATGCAGGCACCAGCTGGATATCTACATGTTCAATGAGTTGTGGAGGTATTGTCCTCAGATATGAGGGCTTTCCATCGGTTTGTGGAAAGCAACCTATAGTCTTGGCAGCAACCTGAGTTATTTAGGGGTTTGCATGGGGCCCCTTTGGCCAACAACTCAATTAGATAAAACCAGATCCTGGTACTGGAAGCTTCATTTGGTGACAAGAGATGGCCGGCTGTTTCCCCATCATTTGGCAATTTCATTTAGATCTCCTTCATATATGAGTATATTTTAAGAAGCTTCTACTTACTGTATTGGGTTTCCATACTACTTTTCACATGGCTCTTAATTTTAGCTCTCTCCATGCCCCCATTGTCCCCCTCTTCCCTCTCCCTCTCCCTTGATCTTCCTGTTCCAGTCTCCCCACCATCATCCCTCTAGAACCGTCTATGTTTGTTCCCAGTGTCTCGTTAGGCAGACCAGTGACTTTGTAAGGAGAGGTAGAAGAATGCTCTGAGGAATTTGAATAGTTCAAAAAGAAAGGCTTGAGGAGATTTACGTTGAAGTTTCCTAGGAGACAAGGTGTCAACCATAGCACTGGATCATTCAATTCACAGCCAAGGAGTCCCACAATAGGCTGAGAGTTTCCAAACTGGTCTTCAATATCTTCCCTATGGACCTGAGGTAAGTCTCCATTGTAAAAGGCTGAAATCCAGGCTGTGTTCCTCAACTAGCTACAGGCAAACAGATTTTCTCACAACAAGGACAAAAATAAAGATTTGAGAGAAACAAATAATGTCAACAAAAAGGCTTATGAATATTGTAATAGCCATACAGGGTGGTATTTCATCTGTGGAGTAAGAATGTGCTGCTATCAACTAAAGAACAGAGAAAAATATACCTCTAGAAATTAAAATAGTGGTGGTAGAAATAAAGAACTCAACAGAGGAGCTAGGAAATAAGGTGATCAAAGTTCTCAGATACTATACCAAAAAGATAAGAAAATAGAAAGTAGAAGAAAATAAAATTATAAAAGTGTTTGACATAAGACTTTCAAAAAACTGAGTGATTAGCATTTCAAAAAAATAAAGAGAGTGGACAAGGCAAACTCATCAATGAAATAATTTAGGAAAATCCCCCATAACTTAAGAACACGGAAATAAAACATAGCAGAACATTTCACCGTGAAATTTTGGAACACTGTTGTATTAGTTTTCTATTGCTTTTTAATAGGTTGCCACAGACTTGAGTTGGTTAAATCAACATGAGTTTAGTACAGCACAATTTATGTGGGTCACAGTTGTAGACATGGCTTGGCTGCATCCTCAGCTTAGGGTTGCAGAAGTAACCTCACTAAAGCTTCGGGTCCTCTCCCAAGCCCATAGGAACAGAACTCAGATTCTTGTGGGTGTAGGGCTGCAGTTCCTGCAGTGGCTTCCTTTCTTGGGACAGCTTTTAGCTCCCAGAATTCCCTTCGCCACAAAGCTTTGTTTACAGATCTTGTTCCAGCATGACATCGTCTTCAGAACCCCTTATGCCCTCTAAGACAGAGTCTTAATATTGTAAGTAGCTTCATGAGTGCCCGTCTCTTACCCTTCTCGTGGAATTTAATCTAATTATTTCCTTGATTAATAGCTAGAAGCATATCCCAGTTTCTATGTGTATTCTAATTACACAGGGCTGTAACTAACTGGGGCAAGGGGTGTTACCTTGGAATTCTGCTCACTACAACTATGGAGAAAAACCCTGAAAAGCTTCCGGCGTGAAATAACTAGATTTATGTGAATGGTAAGGAGTGGAATGGCTCAGACTTCTCAATGGCAATGTCAAGAGCTAGCAGATAATGAAGTGACATCATCAAAATTCTGAAAGGAAATGATTTCCTACCTCCAGTTTTATACCTATCCAAATAAGCTACCAGGTATGAAAATAGAATGCCCACATCTCTGGAAATAAAAAGTCTCAAATATTTGCCACCCCCACACTCTTTCGCAGACAGTCACTGGAGATGATGTTGCATAAGCCACAGGCGTAGCTAATCAAAATGAAGATGGTTCCTCCAGGAAACAGAAAGCAAAGGGAATCTGCTCGTGAGGGTACAGGGGAGAATCCATCAAGATGAGACTGATGGACGCCTGAAGTGAGTGAATGTGATGGGCGCAGACGTAGACGATTGGTCTAGGCTTTTGGTTGGACACAAAAAATCCAACAAACAACACAAAAATTAATCAAACAGTGTGATGGATGATTATTACCCCCAGAGGTCACAAAAATATCCAGGAATGGAAATGAAACCATGGTTTACTGCAGGGCTTAGTTTTAAGTAACTGTAGGTTCATTATGATGCAAATACTGAACAGTAATCTGACCGGAGTGGCAAAGTAGAGATAGAACATCGAAAGGATGGTGTTATGGATGAAATTGTGCCCCCCTCCCTGAAGGTGTTGAAGTCCTATTCTCTGGAGTCTGTGAGTGTGACTCTTTGGAGCGGAGTCTTTACAGGTGATCAAGTGTATGTGTGTTGGTTTGGGAGAAGAAAGGGTTTACACTTCGTTTTCTTTAGTGAGGAGTTTGCTGGTCATTCCTATAAATTAGGAGTCAGGAGGCATAGTGTTTAGAGGCTACAAGACAAATAGCCAAGTGTCATGCAAAAGAGCTAAAGGCTGTTGCTTTGGGTCTGAGGATAATGGGGTAAGGAGAAGGAGGCTTGTTGGAGGCTAATGCTTATTTTTGAAAAAGCCTTTGAACCAGATAACTATTTATACTGTATGCACAGATTGATAAAAATAAAAGCTAAAATTTCCAATATATCAGCAATAATTAACTAGAAGCTATAACAGAGGAAAAAGAAATCCCATCTACAAGGGCAATAAAACCCGCATAGCCTGAGTAGGACACATGCCAGGTCTTTATGGAGAGAACAGTCACGGTATACTGAAGGACAAAGATAAATAAAAACCGGCCTCTGTCTTAAGTAGTCATGTGGCAGAGGAAATGAGATGGAAACAATGTGCAGGTCAATGTGCAAGGAGCCGTTGTTGAGGGGACCAGACTCCACTCTGGGGAGTCGGAGATGCTTCTGTGGGACAGGTGGATTTCAAATGAGAATGTGGAATTCTAGCGAGAGTGGGAAGAACTTCCCAGAGGGTAACAGCTGACCTGGTGGACAGGTGTTTGGGCAAGAATAGAGACATTTTTTTCATGGTGGAGCTGGTAGGGGTGAAGCTGGAAGAAATCAGGCTGTTAAAGCTCTGCACACAGTGGGAGCATCTCCTCCCTTCTCTCATCCATTCTTTCTTGGCTGTCTTCTTTCCTCCCACCCCCCCCACCCCCCGCCTCCTTTGGGGTAGGGTCTCCTGGAGCCTAGGTTGGCCCGGAGCTCCCTTTGTAACTGAGGACATCCTTGAACTCCTGATCCTCCTGCCTCTACTTCCCAAGGGCTGGGACTACAGGTGGGAGCTGTCAGACTCCATTTTATGTAGTACTGGTGACTGAACCCAGGCATTTGGGCATGTTAGGCAAGCACTCTACCAACTGAACTATTACATCCCCAGCCCATTTCATTGAATAGTTATGGCTGCATTTAAAAGATTTCAAGTGAAAGAGTGAGCCAGAATAGCCGTATTAGCGACTGACCAATAAAAGATGTCAGTACAAACAGATGAAACCACTACCTTGGCGAGTCTTCACGCAAGGCTCCCTCAGGACATTGTTGTCAATATTTGCTGTAACAAGAACCCGCAGCCGGGGTGGCTCAAGCGGAAAGTTGTTTCTTACTGTTCTAGGGGCTGGGACGTCCAAGTTCAATTGTGCTTGCGATTCTGTTGTCTGGCAAGAGTTCTTGTCCTGATGTTCGGATCTCCATCTTGCCTTGCATTCTTAGATGGCAGAAAGAAGATAGGGAGCCGGGCACTCACCCTCCACCTCAGGATAATTCGTCATGATCGAATTACTTCCAAAGACTCCATCTCTAGCTGCCATCCTCTGAGGGTAGGGGCTGGTTAGGAGTCCAAAATATGAATTTTGGGAGGGAGGGCAGGCACACATGTTCAGCCCCTGTTCCTTGATCACCATTGTGAACCTTAGTCAGCCACGGTCGATCCAGGGGCAGTCATGAAGGTATTAATCCTACCTGAGGAGACATGCTTCACGGACGATTTCCATCACTGGCACCTCCAGGAGAGGCCAAACCCAGACTCTAATCTGCGAAGGCATAACCATTCTACCTCTCAGAGCTGATAGTTTCTGCATGTCATGAGTGTGCTTAAAAAAACTTGACGCTGAGTTTGACTTGTTCTAGTAAAAGCATAAAAGCAGAAGTGTTGATTAGGGCAGCTTCCAGAAGCTCCCTTACAAGCACTATTTTTTCCCCTTTTCTCTTTACTGCTGTCTCTGAATACAGAGGTGATGGCTGGAGTTTAGGCAAACCCATTGCCTCATGAGGCACACAGAGATTACTGAAAGCAGAGGTTCTGGGAGAAGGTACTTGGCTTACAGATTATTTGGGGTGCAGAGTTGCTGTTTTTCCTTGGACTGCTAATCTCTGGTTATTTTTTTATTTTAGAAATACATCTCTATCTTAAGTCATTGTTAATTTTGGACTTTTTCTATTACTCATATCTAAAACTAATCTTAGAAAACAGAGCATGCAGTGGGTACACACAGAAGTAAGATTTAACCTATTAAATATAGACAGGGCTGTCTTTGGAGAATGAGGGCAATGCAGGAAAGTGCAGGGTAAAGTGAGGCAAGATCGAGAAGGGAAGTGTAGCAGCCATCCAGGAGACGCTCAGCTACATACAATGAGAAAATCAGATCCAGACCGGGTCTGCACGCACCATCCTTGTACCTGAGTCAAACCAAACTTCCCCAGCTCTTTAGTGATGTGAAACTAAAAATTCACACCAGAGCCTTGCTGGGTCCCACCGCGGGTTCGAGGCCAGCCTGGGCTACAGAGTGAGTTCCAGGAAAGGCGCAAAGCTACACAGGGAAACCCTGTCTCAAAAAAAAAAAAAAAAAAAAAAAAAGAAAGAACAGATGAAGGGATGCATGTGATGAGAAAGTAGAAGCGGACACTAACTGGGGGAAGGGAGCCAGTTGGAGACAGGAGCGGAAGTGGAGGTGGGCAGTGGGGTAGACGAATGAATGAAAACAGAAATAAAATGGCATATATGCGTGAAGAGGCCATGATGAAACCCACTGCTTTGTGTGCTAACTTTAAACTTTGATTTAAGTAGAGAAATAGAACAGGTTAAATTCCTTGCTGGTCTATTTGTAAGCGCCGAGGGGTCGGGGAGTATTTGCTCTCAGCCAGTCCTTTGACCCTTAAGACCAGCCAGTGCGTTTCTTTTCCTTAATGCCCATTTACTGCTCATCTTTCTCCAGAGATCAGCTCAGCTTAAGATAAGTCCCTACTTTCTCCACGCCAATCCTGTGGCGTGCTCCCGTCACCAGGAGAGCCAGACGGCCAACCCCTTCCAACACATGTACCAAGAAGATTCAGAGCCTATAACCCTGCCCTAGATATGAACCCAGAGCCACCTCTACCCCACCTCGGCTTCTTCTACTTCTGTCACAGCCTTCCTTGGTGGCTTCCTTTCCTGGCATCTCACCAACGTCTTAGACTTCTACATTTTGTTTTGCTTATCGTGGCTCGGCATCCCCATTCCTTCATAGATGGACAGTTCCTCATGGGTGGGAGGGGCCTGCCTCGGTCTATTTCCGTTTAATGTTCCCAGGAGCCAGCACGATGCTTGGCTCAGAGTCAAACCTCCGTAAAATGGGTGCCAGACGAAAGAATGTTTGGACAACAGCACTTTCACCACACTCTGCTTTAGGTCCTTGAGCAAAGCCCCTGTTTTCTCCTGATGAGTGTGTGGCTCATAGCCAGCCTGCGCGGGGGCTGATCTTGTCGGCCCTTGCTCTAATGTTTCTGTGCGTGCCCTTCTCCCTCCGTTCTTGCCAATCGTCATGAGCAGTGTGCGAGCAGCCACCTGCTGCTGAGCCCTTTGACCTTTTGAAGCACGCCTCCTTTGGGAATGAATCACACAGCTCAGCGGTCACATTTCCCCAGCATGGTTAAGCTTTCATTATCTCCACTTTGAATCCCAACACAATTGCACCCTTTTATGCCATTGCGTCCCTGCTCGGTGGATACAATGGGATGAGCAGTATTTGCAGAACGATGCAAAAGAAGGTAGAACTCCAGCAAGACTGGCACTTAGTAACTTATCAAGGACTCTATGGTTCAGACCAGCAGGACCCCCCCCCCACCCCCCCCCCCTCTTCATCTGTCCCCATCTGTTGGTGGGAGGCCAAATTGGTGTGATTTTTATAGTGTGGCTTTGAATTTGTTTGTTGTATCTCTAGAAGTTATAACTTGGAAATTCCTGAGAAGGAAAGTCTTATTTTTTTAAAATATATATATCTCCAGACTATTATCTCTTAATCTCTTCTCGTAGTAGGAATTCAAAATTCATATTTACTCCTTTGTGTTGCGTTCTCCGTGTCTGGCGACCTGGGAAAAAGCCCACCTGGCTGATGTTAAAGTTCACTTTATGTCGCCCTGTGCTCTGCAGAGTGTTAATAGGTGTCCCACCTAGACGAACATCTGTGATAACATAAATACAAGAGCCCTGCATACCCTGCTCTGTCACGTTCGGAACACCATCTTCATCTGAAAGGCTTTTTTTTTTTTAACCACTGGGCATTACCACTTAACTTGTTTAGCCGAGTGTTTCTTAACTTTGCTCAGCAATACCCCTCCCACCTTACAGCATACGCAAGTTTACGACATTTTTATAGAAATGCTGAGATACATATTTATCCCGTAGACCACAGATGTTTCTTGGAACCAAGACTTGGTCCCAAAAGGGGGTGAAAGCATCCTCGTAGCTCACCTGACAGACTGCTGTGCACAGCTCCTTTCAGCCCTGGAGCACAGCACTCTAAAACAGCGCAGCCCCGGAAGACAGCATCTGCCTCACTTCTAGAGAGGGCCCTCACATTGTCTAGTTCAGGGATGCTCAACACCTCTTCCCAGCAGGTAGTGCGTCGCCTCTGTAATTATTGCAGTTTGTGGAAGAGAAACATGAGAAGAAGATTCCAGCAGTTTCAGGGAGGCTTGAAACACTTGTTTTGGTTTTTGAGTAGGCTCATCTTGGCTTCTGCTTGTCTGAACATGAGTAAGAGATTATTCACAGTGTGGGTGTGGCAGCTCGGGAGGACAGGATGGAGGCACAAGTTTCGTGTGTTTCTTTACTTGATGCCTATCTTATGCATCCAAATGAGAAAGACGTTCCAGTGTCTCTTCGGGGAGATCAGTCTGGGAAGACTCCTATGGTTGGGTCTTCCTTAAACACTAGTCATGGTATCAGCATTTCAGGGTGTGTTTGGAGGTGGGGGTGGAGATGGCTGGAGTTGGTGAGTGGTGAGGTGTTAGGAAAAAAAAACCCTACTGTTTAGAATGTAGAACTCAGAGAACCTCTGAGACTCACCCTTGAGCTGTGAATAACCTTGAGCCCGATTGGAGTTCGAAGCTCTCAGTCTCTAGCTACCCCAGGGGCATGGCAGGAAGTCAGCCGACTGTGTGGGTATTGCAGTGGAAGCTCTTATTTTTGTCATTCTTCCGAAGGCTTTCAGAGCATCCTCTCTATTCACAGAAGCGATCGGTGTCAGTCCTTGTGGTACTGCTACTGCCAGTTGGTCACAGAATGACTTGCTTGATTCGATGCTCAGTCTCTCTTCCCAACACACTCTTTTAAAAAGTTCGACTTCTAGTTTACGAGTGAACTAATAATAGTGGGTGAATCAGGAGGGATGACCTTTGGGTGTGTTCAATTCCATGGAGACTATTTTTGGAAATTATTGACAACTTCCTGTCCTTGGCTTGGTCTTTGGCATAAAATACCTTAGATATGGGTTTCTAAGGATGTGGTCCAGTTCTTTCTTAAGAGGCTTCTGTGCTGTTATCAGAGTCAACAGTGGTAATGTCTTTGCCAACTCGCCCATTTATAAAGCAGCCTTCCTCAGGACTTAGGGTGGCACCTGATAGTGACTGAGTTCAACCAGGCTTTCTTAGTAAATCAAGATAAAGCTGAACCCAGGCACCCCATCGGAACACCTCTTTTTTGTTTTTGTTTTTTTCCATTACCCTGCTTTAATTTTTCTTCATAGGACTTAATACCATGTCCATGATATGTGTAGAAATTTCGTGTTTGTTTATTATAAACCACTAGCTCTCAGGGGGTAGGAATCTTCCTTTTGTTTATCACCAAATACCAGAATCTGGATGGGAAAAAAAAATCTGGAAATAATCATGGGGTATAAGAGGCACTTAAAAATTAAATGGAGTATAAGGGAGCTCAAATGACATCATCATTTACCTTTATTTTTTCACTCTGCCTTTCTCTGTATTATTTTCATACTCTGGATTACCTCTTCTGTTGTGGAAGCAAAATGTCTTCCATCAGAAAGAGAACTTTCATTCAGTAGAATAAGCCTTTGCTCACTGGCAAGAACAGGTCATCTGAAGCATGGCCAAGAAGATGGACTTGGCATTAACAAACCAGTGATTCTGAAGAGGATGCAGCCTGGGCATGTGTAATAAGACACCTCAACTCCAACATTACTTTATTAATTTCTTTCAGCTGCATGTTACCAACTGCTCCTCACAAAACTTCAGGAGGAAAGTAGGAGAGATATTGGCATTCCTGCTGTATAAATGAGAAAATTGAGGGAGAGTGGGCTTCTTTAAACAGTTTGGAAGCAGTGGGGTTCCACTGGATCTCAAGTGTTCTTAGATAGATAGTACCCAATTCTACAAATCAGATTATCTGCCGGGATGGATTAACAAGGAAGAAAATGACAGCTGCATGTCTTTACAGAAAGGGGTAAGAAAGTGGCAGATCTCTCTCTCTCTCTCTCTCTCTCTCTCTCTCTCTCTCTCTCTCTCTCTCTCACACACACACACACACACACACACACAGATTAATAGATAGGTAGATAGACAGATAGATAGATAGACAGACAGACAGACAAATAAATAGAGAGGGACGCACATGCTTATGGTTTTACTTCTCTGGCTGATAACTTGATTTCTCAACTGTTTGGACATAATGGTGTTGGACATAAATGGTGTTGAGGAATACATGGAGAATGAGGACTCAGAGTGGTTTGGAGAGTGGGTGGCAATAACAGGGCAGTCCCCAAGCCTGATGACCTGAATCTAGAAAGAGTAAGTGACATGTATTCAGACAATTCATAATCCTTTCTGGGGAGCCACACCAAAGCACGAACTCCAGCCTCCTGTGATGTAGACACTTGTATAGCACCAATGCTTTGGGGGTGAGAGGGGCCTCAGGAGCGTCTGTTCCCACGAATCCCACCACTGTTCATAGCCCAGGGAGCCAAGCTCTTAGCACATCATGGCTCTTTCCTCTTCCCCTTTAGTTCTCCTCGCTCCCAGGGACTGGATCTCCTTCTTGCAGATTGAGTCTGACTAAGACTTATCACTCTGGTATTTCACACTTGAAGAACTAGGTTGGCAAAGGGTAAAGTTCAAGTTCAAGAATTCATGCTGATAAACAGCAAGGTAGAGTCTTTTTTTAAAATTATTTTTAACCTTTAATGTGTATTGGGTATTTTGCCTGCATGCAAGTCTGTGTACCACGTGCATGCTGTGCTCTTGGAGACCAGAAAAGCATGTCAGATGCCCTGGGACTAGCATTCCAGATGATTGTGAGCTGCCATGGTGGTGTTGGGTCCTCTGAAAGAACAGCCAATGCTCTTAACCACTGAACCATCTCCCCAGCTCTCAAGAAATGGAATATTAAACCCAGACATTTAGGACTGTTTTTAACTTTGAGTTATTTCTAGTAAATTGGTCTTAGCCTTGACTGGATCCCACCCTTGAGGTTCGATGGAATTGGTTTGAGGTGTGGCTGAGGTAGCTGAATGTATGCATCCATGGCTAACAAACCACCAGGCTATGTACCACTGTTAAGCTGTGGGGTGATATGCAAAACTGTTATTTGCTTCAGGGGTGGGGTTAAAGCAAATTAGGTTATAGGAAAGATCTAAGGATTATAGGTGTACTCACTGCTTTCCTCATTGTTATGACCAAATGCTTGAAAAGAAGCTGTGCAAGGAAGGGATTATTTGGCTTACAGTCTTTTTGTTTTGTTTTGTTTTTCAAGACAGGGTTTCTCTGTGTAGCTTTGCACCTTTCCTGGAACTCACTTTGTAGACCAAGCTGGCCTTGAACTCACAGAGATCCGCCCGCCTCTGCCTCCCGAGTGCTGGGATTAAAGGCGTGCGCCACCACCGCCCAGCTTTGGTTTACAGTCTTAAGGATAGGTCACAAATTGAGAAAACAGTTTAGCCCAAGTCTAACTTTGTAAGCCAATGATTTTATTGGCATCACTTAGAAGACTATGGGTAAAGCAGCAGCAACATCGCCAAAAAGCCCGCCCCAGCATAGGAAATGGTTGTGAAGGCTGCATCCCTGGAGCCCCTCTCTGGTGTGGAGATGGCCCAGCCAGCCAGAGTCTCCTCTCTTGAGCATTGCTGCTTTTATAATTTTGAAGAGTAGGCATGTGAATCTTCTGTCTTCCCGGGCCTTGGAAGTGTCATGCACTTTCTGGGTTCTCTGAGCTTCTTTCTTCCCTCCAGGAGGGAGCTTTCTTACTTAAAGACAGCTGCAGGACAGCTGGCTTCTCCCTTCTTATCTCTTTGCTCAGTACTGGATTCTAACCAATGGCTGGTAACACCTATATTCAGGCTTATCTCCTCAAGTTACCTCCCTGTGAACACCCTCACAGACACCTGGAGATGTGTCTCCTAGGTGGTCCTAAATCCAGGCAAGTTGACAGTGCAGATTAATCAATGGGAGAACAGGCTGCATTCAGTATCTTCCTAGGAGTCACCTGGGTGGGGAAATCAACACTGGTTTTCTTAATGCAAACTGTGGTGGGTACAGGGCCACTATTCCCTCATGAAGCTTTTTGGCAAATCAGAAAAATGTCTTCTGTAAGATGACTCAAGGCTGTAAGTGTCTGGAATGGCAAGAAGATGGTCACTTAGTTGTGAATTTAAAAAGAATCTCTTCTGCCTTGAAGGATAGAGCCCTACACCAGGAGCACACTCTAGTGAACAGAACAAAGAATTTGTGTCTCCATTTTCCACCTGGGATGGTTTCTTATGCAGTGAATAATCCGCATATGAATTATAGCAGTCTTTAGGTAAGGAAGCCCGAACACCTAGACATTTCATTCGATTAGAAGCTGAGTGTCTGGCATTTGGCTGTCCTGCCTCACCTTGCTTCTCAATGCATCTCCGGTGTGTGTGGGTAATGCAAATGTGGCCCCAGCACCCCATCCCATGTCCTCATAAGGAGAAAATGGTCTGTAGAACCTGTGGAGAGCTCTCTTGCTGCAGGGAAAAGCTGACCACCATGAAGCGTATTTCCTCAGACTTAAGAAGTCGGACGGACTTCAGAAAGAAGGAAAAGACATCCCTCTACAGCCTGGGACTTAGAAATAACATGATGCTAGAGAACTGGAAGTCTGTCAAATGCAACTCTTAAAATGGTTTTGCTTTTAAAAAAAAGTTTTTTCTTGTTATGAAAGCAATCTGAACTAATTGCAAGAAAGTATAGAAAATAGAAATGAGTCCAAAGAAGAAAGAAGGCACTTGAAAATTGACTACTCAGAAATAACTGCTAGCCATTCTCCGTTTGTCCTGTCCCAAGCTTGCTATGCTTATGGAGCCACTTAGAATACATTTATACCTGGGACTGTTTTGTACACTGCGTTTTAATGTAACGGTAGTCTGTTACTATTTTCCATGTAATTAACTACTCCTCTACCTTGCTATTTTGACATTTGCATAGTAATTTGTTAATTTATCTAATAATACCATTATAATTTAATCAATCCTTATTTTGGAATTTACATTATTCCCATTAAAATGTTATGCATGGGGTTTGAAGAATTGTGTGTGTGTGTGTGTGTGTGTGTGTGTGTGTGTGTGTTGCAGGGAATTGAACCTAGGGCCTCATACATGCTAGGCAAGTACTCCATCATTGAATTATATCCTTAGTAGCCTTATTTATTTATTTGTTTATTTTTGTGTATGTATGCTGGTGGGAGCCCATGTGTGCACATGCATGTGCAAGTCAGAGGTTAATGTCAGGTGTCTTTTTCAATAACTCTCTACTTTATACTCTGAGGCAGGGTCTCTCAGCTGCACCTGGAGTTTGCCAATTCTGTTACTCTGACTAGCCAGCTTGTTGGGGTGGTATCTCCTGTCTCAGCTTCTCAAGTGCTGGGATTACAAGTGGACGACCATTCCTGCCGAACAGTTGTGTGGGTGCTGGGGACCCAAACTCTGATTTTCATGCCTGGGTGGCAAGCATTTACCCAGCACTCCCTTTGTCTCAGTGTATTTTCTACTGCTGTGAAGAGACACCATGACCATGGCAACTCTTATACAGGGAAACATTTAACTGGGTCTGGCTTCCGTTTTCAGAGCTTTAGTCCATTTTCATCATGGTGGGAAGCATGGTGGCAGGCAGGCAGACATGGTGCTGGAGAAGGAGCTGAGAGTGCTACATCTGGAATGGCAAGCAGCAAGAAGAGCTAGACACTGGGCTTGGCTTGACCGTTCAAAACACCAAAACCCACCCCCAGTGATACAGTTCTTCCAGTAAGGCCACACTTCCTAATAGTGCCACTCTCTGGTGACCAAGCATTCAAATCTATGAGCCTATGGGGGCTATTGTTATTCAAACTGCCGCACCCTCTTTTGTTTTTTATTTTGCGACAGAATCTTGCTGAATTGTGCAGGCTGGCTTTTGTCTTGTGGTCCTCCTGCTTCAACCTCCCTAGTAGCTAAAATGACAGGCTTAGGTGAACAACTGATGTACAGTTTTTGAATGTTAATTTGCCACATGCATTAAGATTCTCTGGAGAAACAGAACCTATAAGATATAGATAAATACAGAAGAAGAGATTTACTATAGGAATTGGCACATGTGGTTATAGAGGCTGAGAATCCCATGGGATGCCATATTCAAGTTGAAGAACCAGGAAAGTTATTGGTATAGTTTGTTTTTTGAGTCCCAAGGTCTGAGATCTGGGGAATAGGGAAGGTGGGGGCTTCTGTTGTATAGTCTGGAACCAGGAAGGGCGAAGACTCAGGAGTCAGGAGTTCTAGTTTTCAAGGGCCAAAGCAGGTGTATGCTCAAGTTCAAGAAGAGACAGTGCATCCACCCTTCCTCTGACTTTTGTTCCTTTCAGGTCTGCAGAAGGGGATGGAGCCTGTTCACACTGCTAAGTGTGGCTCTGCTTTATTCCTTCTGGGTCAAACATGGAGCTCTTCTGGAAACAACCATACTCAGAAACCTTGCTTTACCAGCTTTATGGACATTCCTTGACTTGGTTGAATTGACACAGAATTAACTAGCATACACCTTTCTAGTTAAAGTCTTAGACCATAAGGCCAAAATATATTTCAAATTCAAAATATATAAGGTCAAATATATTTTGAAACAAAGACTGTACCACTTCCAGCTTACACCAGCAATGGATGAGAATTCGAGTTCCTGGAAGCCCCAGCACTATGGATCTGAAATCGCTGACATGTAGCCATTCTTCAACTTAGGGAGACCTGAGATTTGAGACCTTGGGCAGATTGAACCTTGAAAATGGGAACTCCCCAAAAGCTGGAGCTGTGAGTCTGCTACCACACATGAAGAATTCTATTTTTTTTTTTTTTTTGTCTCCCCAGGGGCTGAAGTCAACTGTGAGTGTATGGCTTTCCTCCTCTCGTCACAAGACCAGAGACAAAGATGTTCCAGGCTGTGTTCATTCTCTGTGCACACCTACCTGGCTGCCCAGCAATGCTGCGTGCTCAGTGGGAGGGAAGAATGGAACGGGGTGGACTTGCCTTTGTAGAAGAACAAAAGGAGCTGGAGGGATGCAACCAGCTCCCTCCCTGGGATTGCTGGGTGGCATCCAATGCTTTGCCAAATGAGGAGGATGCAGGGTTCTTTTCTTAGAAACCTATTTCTTCTTTTTTTGGTAATAAAGTTGAGGTTTTTTTTTTTATCATAAATTATTGCATGCTCACTAATGAAAGCATGGCAGGTACAGGAGTATGATGTCACCATGGTCCCAACCCTTGAGGATAAATGTTGACCCTATTTTTCCAGGCATGTGTGAGGGAGCATTTGTTTATAGCTGTCCCTTGTAGCTGTCTAAATTATTGTATACCCCCTCCACATTTTCCTTGCAACTGCAGAGTTTCAATCATTATTTTTTGATGATTTAGTTTTTAGTTGTGTGGATGACCCAACGTGTACTGTCTAATATCCCTTGCTATTTTCATTATGGTTTCCATTTTGCAGAGGAGGAAACTGATGCCCATAGGTGTAACCAGACTTGCCCAACATCACAAGATAGATAACAAATGCAACTAGCACTTCATCCATTCCATCATTATTATTAAGAAAACATTTATGGGACATAAGGCCTTTGGGAGGCAAGCACATGCTTCCTGCTCATGTAATGTTTATAACTCAATGGATAGTGTAGTCTTGTAGAAGCATTTACTGTGCTTTGGTACCATCGGAGTCCAAAGAGGAGGCACCTAGGCAGCCTGAGGTCCACAACATGGAGGAGGTAACAATGAAGCTCAGACTTTCTGGAAGAGTGGAGTTGGGCAGGGAAGTAAATGGTGAGAGGTGGGTAGAGAGGGCAGCTCAGGGGAAGTTCCAGAGAGGTAAAGAGACAGGTAGTGTTTTAGGGACCTGAGGTGGAGACAGTTCTGGTTTACGGGTGGAGATTATCTCCTAATTAGCTTCTATTTTGACCTTACCCTAAAAGCAGTGGGTGGACAAGAGATTTACAAAACTCATTAGGATTTTGGAAGGAACCCTGATGGCCATGTGGGGTGGACTAGGGGACGGGATCTATGGAAATGAGTGGGGTCAGGATTCTGATAAGTAATGCTGGGGCCCTGCACTGACTGACGCAGAG
Organism: Peromyscus attwateri; assembly: GCA_902168425.1. Classification (NCBI taxonomy): domain Eukaryota; kingdom Metazoa; phylum Chordata; class Mammalia; order Rodentia; family Cricetidae; genus Peromyscus; species Peromyscus attwateri. The sequence continues at coordinate 8,417 of CABHPP010148255.1, read as the reverse complement.
CAGGTGGGGTGGAAGGAAAGGCACTGATTTAAGTTGTCAGAGACAGAAAGCAGATATGAGTCTGTGGAGTCCATGCAGAGGTCAGGGCCGTGTGAATGACCTCTGAGGTTGGGCTACCATGAAGACAGGGGATGTGAGTTCTGTCTTGGAGTTCCTTCATGGATTTGTTTTGAGGGGCCTATGAGACCGAGAGGGTACTGCGCAGAAAGAGGTGAGGAGTCTAAATAGAGGCAGATTAGGAGGCATGGGGTGGGGGTGGGAGACTAGAAGTGATGCTCAAAGCCTTCCCAAAGATGAGTCCTGACCAGGAAAGGCGCAGAGTGGTGCTGTCAACTACGGCCAGCAGCGAACCGTTTCATGAGTCCTGAGACACCCGTAAACTGCAATCTGGACATGAACAAACACAGAGAAGTTTATTAAGTTTAAATAATTTAAACTTTGAAGTTAAATAATTTTCTTGGAGTTATAGGTACCCTGAAGGTCACCCCTCAGGATGTGGAGTGGAAAATGAAGCTGGAAACACAGTTCTGAAGGACACCGTAGTTGGGGGGAACGTGGGAAAAGGAAAAGGAGTGCTTGAGGGGGAAGGAAGACGGAGATAGCAAGGAAATCCTGTTCAAGAGTTCAAGGCTAGCCTGGGCTACATGACTCCCCTTCCCTATGTCTCTACAAAATGAAAAGAGAACAGGCAGGCCAAAAAGGCCCGGGGAAGAAACATCTGTGGTAAGTGGTGTCTGTATTAAGACAGAGGCTTCCAGTGAAAGTCGAGCCCCATAGACTGAGACCAAGAACGTGGCAGTTATGGTTTCAGTTAACGAACACATGTTTCTCTCCGACTCCCTCAGAATCTCAGAGTATCAGGGGGAGAGCATGCTTCCATCTCAAAGAGCCACCCTTTGTGTCCTACAAGGCCCATTTTCAGCACATTGGCTACCGACGAGGAACTTGCCAGCAGTCGGCAGGCTAAAGGTGTGGGTCAGCCACTGTTCTCAGCATTGACGCCGCATCTGCGCATGCATTCTGCTAGGCAGCCTTGTTACCCCTTCCATAGAAGGGCGAGCAGAGCCTGCCCCTCCTGCCTGACTCTGCACAAAGCCATGTGGCTGCTTTGGCTGGGTGATGCAAGCCGGGCTGGCCATGCCTCATGCACTCGGTCTTGCCCTTTGGAGATTATGTCACCGCCTTGAGAAAATCCTCCTGGCTGGCTCCCTGGTCCCATGAGGGATGTGTGAAGCAGAGGCAGCTCACGCTGACCTTCAGACTCACAGTGAAAGAAAGCAATGCCTGTTATTGTTTGTCACTGAGACTTATCAGGCTTTCGTTTCAGAACGACTGGGTTGTAAAATGTTCTCTCTTCGGTGGCTTCACAAACGCTTTCCTCTGCCCTGTCGCTCCTGGACATAGCTCAGTGTCCCACTTCCTGACCGCCAGCTCAGCCATTGTTCCCTGCCAGAGACTCAACTTCTAGGACCTAATGTGGTCCTGCAGAAAAGGGGAAGCAGCTCCAGCTGCAACTTGCATTCCAAAGTCCAAGCCCCCGTGGAGTCCCACTCTGTGCAACCTGGCACCCAAGTGTGCACCTGGTTGCTCACTTCTGTACCCAGTCCTCATCAGTGTCCATCCTAACTGCACCGATTAGATCATTCACTGTACACTCTCCCTCCCCACCCACTCTCTCTTCCAGAATAGGATCTGATGTATCCAAGGTTGACCTCAAAAATCACTGTGTAGCCAGTGACACTGAACACCAGATCCTCCTTTCCCTGCCTCCCAAGCACTGGGAGTACAGGTATGCACCATCATGTCCAGTTTATCTGCTACTCAGAGACTGGACCCAGGGCTTCCTGCATGCTGGGCAAGCACTCTCCCAGCTGAGCTGTGTCCCCAGCTCTCATCTGCACGTCTTGTTTATTAGACAGTATTTAGATATGGCTTGTGTAACTGTCACCACCCCCTTCCCACAAGGGTCTCATGTTAAAATTGTTCTCCGGTGTGGTGGCATTAAGAGGTAGTGGGACCTTATGGCGATGGAGTCTAGTTCAGGGAGGTCATTAGGTCATTGGAGGCATGTCTTCAGAGGAACTAGAGTGGTTCCTGTGTGTGGCCCATGTCTATCTCTGGACTCTTACCTTGCTTTGTAATTTAACTTCTCTTTTTTTGAGACAGTCTCACCATGTAGCCTTGGCTGGCTTGAAACTCATCCTGTAGACCAGACAGGGCTGGCCTTGAACTTGTCAAAATGCGCCAGCCTCTGCTCTTGAGTAGAGGCCTGTACCACATACTTTTTTTTTTCTTTATAAAGTTTTTAGCCTTGGGTATTCCATTATAGTGATAGAAAAAGACTAATACAGTCGTTACATTCCAGTTCTTCAAGAGCAAACTTCTCTCTTTGAAAGAAAACCATTCTTTTCACATAAACACACCCATTGTAGGGCCTGTGTAGTTGGTGATCTCCTGATGGTAAACAGGTTGTTATTTTAGATACTGCTGCGATGAGATCTTGGTGAATAAATCCTGGTTTCCATTTTTAAAGGACTTCTTATATTTTTTGATTACAAAAGCAATGCATGCTTGTTTTAACAAATTAAAATATCAAATTGCATTTAAAATTTAAATTAATTGACAAGCACTCGGTTTACGCATCTCCTATGGAGCAGTGGTTCTGTGCTGAGCCCTGAGCATGGCGGCTGGGGGATACCGGTGCAGCAGGTGGAGTGTGGCTGGTACTCTCCAGTTCCGGGTGGCTAAGGCTCCTGCTGGGAACACTGAAATGGCTTCCTGGTGGGCCTCCCTCCCCCCAAGTCTATGCACCACTGCTTGATTAATTACTTGAGGCCTGATTAATTAAAACATCTCTGATCCCATTTCTTGGTACTCTAAGCCCTTCAGTGGCTCCCTATTGCCTTACTGAATCACTTTACATCGCTGTTAGGGTAACGAACTGTACCACGAAAGAGCTTTTCCAGTGCTTTCATTTTCTTCTTCCTGTGGACCCTGCACACGGTCAAACTGTACAGGGCCCAGCACCCCTTGCCTGGCTCCCCTCCAGGCCCAGTGCTCATTCTCTGGCCTTTCTTGTGCATTTCCTTTCCTCTACCCCATAAGTCCTCACCTGGACCAGTTTCTGTGAGCCTCTCAGAGTCCCCTTCTCCGTGAACCCTTTCCCAATTTCTTCATCTACAGCCAATTTTGTTTTTCTCCAAAGGCGATGGTACCATTGCTTCTGTGCACGATGGTGGCTCCCTCTCAGCCTTGTTGAGATTTGGGGGGTGGTTAATTCCTTACCTTGTTTAACAGCATCCCTGGTTTTCTTTCTATACACTAGATACCCACACTGCCTTTTCACTTCACTGTGACAGCAATAAAGGTCTGCAGACACTGCCCAAAGTCAGCTGGGAGGCAAACTCGGGACACTGGCCCAAAGTGACATTTATGCAACAAGTCCTCTGACACATTTGAAGCTTGTGTCTTACTTTAGAGGTCACAGCCTGGCACCCAAGGGCCTTCAATCATCCAGATTTCCTTTATGCCTTACCCCTTCCACTCTACGCCCCTCCCTTCTCCCTTTAGCTTTCTTCTCAGGTAGGTCTCCAGGATCTGGGTAGTTCAGCCTCTTGCTGTAGCCTGTTCCAACCTACCTCCCCTTTCCCTGGGGCAAATAGATCACTCTGCTCCTTAATTTCCTGCGGCACTCTGTACTGCCCTTGACTACAGCTCTCTGCACTCTGTGTGCCTTGTTGGAAAGAGGCCTGCAGCCTTTGTCTTCTGAGGGAGAAGCCCAGTAGGGACCTTGCTGAGGCCTCCTGAGAGGTGCCAGATCCCTGTTCCAGGATCAGGGGACTGTGGTGGTTATTCTTGTGGGTCAACTTGACTTTATTTGGAATTGGCTAAAATCCAAAAATGGAGGGCACACTTGTGAGGGATTTTTTTTTTCTTTCTTAATTTGAAGTAGGAAGATCCATTTCTAATCTGGATCTTTGAGGTAAGAAGACAGACCTTTAATACAGATCTTTTGAGCTGGGAATAGCCACACCTTTAATCTAGATCTTGATCTGGAAAGACATGCCTGTAATGTGGACCACACCAGTTGGCAGCCTATATAAGGACAAGGAAGAAGGAAGCTTTTGCTCTTTGCCTGCTTGTCCTCAGTTTGCTACCAAGTCCAATTCTTCACTGACATTAGAGCCTACTTCTTCAAGATGCTAGCATGTAATGAAAACCAGCTGAGACATCCGGCCTCATAGGCTGAACAACTACTGGATTCTTGGCCCTGCCAATCACGGGCAGCCATTGTTGGATTAGCTGGACCACAGCCTGTAGGTCATTCTAATAAATCCCCTTTGTGTGTGTGTGTGTGTGTGTGTGTGTGTGTGTGTGTGTGTGTGTATTCATTCTATGAGTCCTGTTAATCTAGAGAACCCTGACTGATACAGGGGACTAAGTCCAGGCAGAGTATTAGAATAGTCTAGAAATTCTACAGCAGTGATATCCCAACGGAAGCATGGGCCAGATGGGTGACTTTGGGTGCTATGTTAAGCTTTTCAGGAGCCTTAATTTTCCTTATTGTAAAAGGACACAATGACAGCATCTTTCTTACTAGATCACACCAAAGGTTTTGCATGTTAATATATGCAAAACATTCACCGGGTTCCTGGCACAGGGCAGTGGCCCCTGCATCTTCTAACTAACAGAGGCTGAGTGAATGTTGAACTGGGCAGCAAGGGGGCTCAGGGCTCACGGGCTGGGGTCCTCTCTGTGGCCAGGTGCTGACCTTGAAGATGGAGGCTCTCCTGTTCCTTCTTGCTTTCCTCACCCACAGTGTCTCTCAGCTTGACCTGCATGCTGATCAGCAAAGGGCTGGGGCTATTCATGGAGTGGACACTGCTGCCTTGCTTCACTGGGAGGTAGCCAGGCTGCATGGAGCAAGGACAGACATTAAAAACCTGTTTTCTCATTGGGCATAAGTAATTGGCAAAAAAAGTTCTAAATCCATAGCTGTCGGGTGAAGTCATTTCCAAGAGAAAAGAACAGCTGAGGGTAGGGGGCCAGGTGGGAGCCAGAGGGAGGAAAAGGAATGCTAACTAAGGCAGAGGAGGCCAGGGCAGATATCTTTCTGCTTCCTGCTCCTGGACCAGGCTGCCCTCTTCACTTTTAACCCTCTCATTTAAAAAAATTTATTAAGTTCTTCTAAAAAAAAAAAAAAAAAAAGAGGTTTCTAAGGTGATGACGGCAAAGAAAACCGTCCCTGGAATTATTTAATGAGCCAGAATGAATTGCATTTGAAATCATTTAAATGGGATCTGGGAGCATTTAACTGCAGCCTGGGATCTTAACTAGAGTGGGGAGGATCTCCACGCTAATTGCTGGCAATGATGTTTCTGTGGAGAGGAAGAGGCAGCAATTAGCCGAGTATGCACTGCTTGGCCAGGAGAATCAGAACCTTGGTGATGCTCTGGGGAATCCCAAGACCCCCCTCCCCAGGGTATGGGGGGGGGAGCTATTCAGGCCCAGGACTGCAGAGAGGGGCAGAGGGGTGGGGTGGCCAGGTGAAGGGGCCCAACAACATGGCTGGGTTCCCAGAGGTAGAGGTGGAGTCAGGCAGCGGGTCTCCAAAGGGCTCCTGTTAGCCCCCAGCAGCCCAGGCTGGGGGATGAGTGAGGCAGCTGGAAGGCCCAATGTAGGCAGGGGCAGTCGTGGGAGGTGAGTGAAGCTCAGCCCCTTCAAAGAGTTGAGACAGTCCCATTTCCACTTACTCAGTTTCACATCACACACTTCCTCTGTGTTTTCCTCTCTGGTTCCAGCGTGTGAGTGTGTGTGTGTGTGTGTGTGTGTGTGTGTGTGTGTGTGTGTGTGTACATGTTCATGTGTGTCTGTGCATGCATGTCTGTGCATGCATGTGGAGGTCAGAGGACAACCCTGAGTACCATTCCTCAGATGCTGTCTACTCAAAAGAATCATTTTATTTGTACTCATTTATTTAGTGCATGTGTGGGTGCGAGAGTGTTGGGGGGTGGCATGCCCATGCCATAGCATGTATGGTAAGATCAGAGAACAACTCACAGGAATTGGTTCCCTTCTTCCTCCGTGGGTTTCAGGGACTGAATTCGAGTTTGGCACCAGTTGCCTTTACCCGCTGAGCCTTCTCACTGGCCCCGTCCGACATTTTTGTTGAGGCAGGGTCTCTCACCCTGTCTGGTGCTCACCACTTAGGCTACGCTGCCTGGCCAGCGAGCCCCAGGGATCTGCCTGTTTCTACCTCCCGAGTGCTGGCATTACAGACGCGCAGGGCCGTACCTGGCTGTTTCACATGGGTTCTGATGATCACATTCAGGTTCTCAAGCTTGCAAAGCAAGAGCTTTCCTGAGCTGTCTCCCCCACTCTTGGTTCCATCACTACTTCAAGCCTGAAAGTGAACTTTCTTTTTTAAACAGCCGAATTTAATTTTTATTCCTTCCATAATAAACACTAGAGAAACTTTGAGCCAAAAATAAGTGCTGACTTTCTACAAACAGTGTAACGGGTTTTTTTGCTTGTTGGTTTTTCCTTTTTTTTTTTTTTTTCAAGACAAGGTTTCTCTGTGTATTTTTGGTGCCTGTCCTGGATCTGTAGCCCAGGCTGGCCTCGGACTCACAGAGATCTGCCTGGCTCTGCCTCCCGAGTGCTGGGTTTAAAGGTGTGTGTCACCACCACCCGGCTATTTGTTTTCCTTTTATATCTTGTATTGACCTCTTTATTTCTCAAGCAGCTTGTATGGATATTCTTTTTTTTTTTTTTTTTAAATCTTTTTGTTATTCTCTGTGGTCCGTACATCATGTGTCTCCGTCCCATTATCTCTCCATCCTATTGTGTTTGCCCTCTTCCCTTGTAACGTCCCTCCAAAATAAAATAAAACTTAAGAGAAGGGAGAGAGAGAGAGAGAGAGAGAGAGAGAGAGAGAGAGAGAGAGAGAGGAGAGAGGAGAGAGAGAGAGAGAGAGAGAGAGAGAGAGAGAGAGAGCTCATCATGGAAGCTGTAGTATGACACAGTGAGTCACACATTATACCCTTTAGTCCATACATCTTTACTTGCAAGTGTTCATTGCAAAGAGTCATTGGACCAGTTCGAGGCCTCCGGTTTCTGCTACAATCTCGATGCTGGGCCCTCACCGAGGCTCCTCTTGGAAATCCTGTTGTTGCCCTGTGTTGTGGAGATCCTGCAGCTTTGGATCTGTAGGACCTGCCCCTTCACTTGCTCCAGCAGATCACAGATGGAGTAGATTTCGGGGTGGGCTAACTCAACTCATTTTGGGATGGGCCAACTGGTCCTGGGCCTGGGTAGTTGCAGGGTTGGTCAGCCCACCAGCTGTCCCTTGTCCTCACCACCGTGGTGAGATCTCCAGCATTGCTCTGGCTAGTTCACCCTATGAAGCAAGGAGCAAGAGGAGGGGCCGGTTCTGCTTTCACACCCTCAGAGTTGGCTCTCCTACACCTGGACCACCAGGGCCAGCTCTACTGTGTTGCCCAGGTGAGGTACAGGGGCCCGTTCTCTGGAGTGCGCAGCTGGTGAGGGGCTGGGTCAGGTCCCCCACCTGCTGCAGGTGGTAAGGGCCAAGGAGGGAAGGGAATCTTTCCCTCAACCATGCCACCATATGGCCGATGAGGGGGACAGGAAAGCTCTCCCACTCTTGCATCCACAGGGCCATCTCACCTCCACCCTCATGAAACAGGGTCATCTCTATTGTGCTACCCAGGCTAGGGCGTAGGACTCAGTCGCCCGAGTATTGCACCTGGTGAGGGGCAGGGCCAGTTCTCCCTAGTGTTGCAGCCTGTGAGAGATCAGGTCAGCTCTGTGCAGTCCTATTCTCTCTGCCTTCGGGTGGTAACAGGAGCCACAGACTTCAACACAGATCGCCGGCTGCAGCTGGGCCACAGACTCAGGCAGGTTGCTCTGGGAAGGTGTGTGGGTCTCCTCTTGCTCAGTTGTCATGGTGCTGTGAAGGTGATCTTTTTGATGCCCACACAACCCTGGGAAGATAGTAGCCCCATTGTATGGATGAGAAAACTGAAGCTTTCAATTGGTACTTAGCTGAGGGCACATAGTAGATGAGCAGCGGAAGAACTAAGAATCAGCTCCCTTAGAGTCATCGTTCAGACAACCGTGGGTGATAACACCTCTGTCTCTAGGAAGATTTCAACAATCATAACTGTAAGAGACTTAAAATGCTAACTGCCATTCACAAGATTCAAAAGAAATCCAGAGGAGAGGGGTCCCCTTTGAGTGGGTGATAGCCGGGATGTCACTTTGAAGATGGGTCAAACTGGAGCACATGGGAAGAGAGAGGTTGTGACACAGAGGGCTGTTATTTGAGCAAAGAGAGGGAGGTGGGCAAGCAAGGGCCATGTACTGGGGGCATCGGCTGGTTCTGTGTCTGGAGAAGA
>CABHPP010148254.1:0-44650 GCA_902168425.1 Peromyscus attwateri | reverse complement strand
ACAGAGATCTAGATGGAGCTCTGCCTCTGGAATGCTAGGATTAAGGGTGTGTATCACCACTGTCTGGCCTCTGTGTCTAATCTAGTGGCTGTTCTGTTCTCTGACCCCAGATAAGTTTTATTAGGGTACACAATATATTGGGGGGGATGCAATATATCACCACAGAAACAGATTTGTCTAGCCTCATATAGTGAATGATCTGGCTGAGATAAACTTGAATGCATTAAACAGTAATTCTTGTACAACATTTAATATTGAGTATTTTGTCGTATATTTTTTGAAAAATAGGTCTTATATCTTCCAGTGGTTTCAGAATTACCTTACAATAATTTGTGCTACCCAACCCTTTTAAATATTCCATGTATTTTTAAGGGGTGGTGGCATATAAGGTTGTTGCATTTTTGTTTATTACACTTCTATTAATTTGGTTTTCTAATAAGCTTTCTGTCAGGTTCATTATGCCAAGTTATCTCCCTGTATTGTTGTAGAAAACTCTTGTCCTAATGAGTAACTGTGGTTTAAATAGAATTGATATGTTATTTTACATTTTAAAACAATGATTCTTACGTGATTATACTCTGTAAATCTCAATACTAACTACTACAATTTGATCAAACTTTTTATTAAAGCTTATGTCAAGGGATACTTATCACTCTAAATGAGGACTTAGTTATTAGACAATATCTTTCTCTAACTTTATAATGACTTAAAAAAATTACAGACTTAAATAAAAGAAAAAAATGATATTGTTATTTCAGCAAATATAGAACAAAAGAATTAGTAGTTTAAAACAAGTAAAACTTGGAAAAGCTTTTTTCTAATGTTCTAGAACAGGTTCTGTTTCCTTAATGTTTTCCCCAAAGCCCACCTACCTTGCACTGTTTATTTTGTTTTCCATGGGCAAGAACATCAATGTCTTTCTTCAGCATCAGTTCTTCTTTTCTTCATAATCTCTTTCACCTTGATTCCCTGGTTTACATTTTACTATGGGCTTCAGTTAAGCATACACCTGGATAATGAACTATAGGGCAACAGACAAATTATTTCTATCTTCAAACTTGTTTCTCTAGGACAAAATTTTAATCTTCCCTCTTTCAGAATACTGCTGCATTTGTTTTGTATCCTCTGTGTGTGATCTTCAAAGCTAACAATGATCTAATTATCCCCATTACACTCACCACCAACCTTTCCATTTCTTGACATTTTTCTCTGATCTTGTTCTTCGACCTCCATTACCTGCTTTTTTCTATGTCTATGATTATATTAGGCCCACTTGGGAAAGCCAGCCTAATCTTCCAATTTCATAGCTAGCTGATCATCAATCCTCATGTAGTCATCCCATTTATATCCTTCATTATTCTTTGAAATACCACACAGATATTCATATTTCTGAAGACTAGCATTGGGCCACTTTGAGTGAGAACTTCTTATGATTTATACTTATCTGTTCTAAAATATGAACCTTATAATATTTATAAGCACAGTCATTTTCTGGATTAGAAATTTAAAAAATGTAAAATTTTCCAATGACTTTCTAAGAAATAATCTTTTCTAGGTATTTATGATATACTTTATGCTAAGTAACACATTTTGAAAATGCTTAAGTAGAATGCTAATTTTTTATGAAAACATTTATATATGAACAATAAATAGCATAGAGTGTTTCTTCCACCTGTCATCTAAGACTGAATATTTACTTGTTTTCTACCTTCCCTGACTATTTGTCATTCATGTCAAATTATTTCAATGGATATATTTATTTATATAAGTATATCCATATCATATACAAAACTTTTAAAATACAAATACAATATCTGAACACACACTGTTGCAAAGTATTTCTTTGGTGAAATATTCCTCTAGAATTTTAAAACTCCTTTTTCAAACAATTAGTAATTGGCCAGAATCCTGAGGCATCATGCTCAGAGAGATCTCTAGGCATCATTTTATAGGATTGCAACAAAATGACTCTGTTAGGTTATACAAGTGATTCTTTTCTTCTAGTGTCATTAATCTCTAGTCTGTTTATTAGCACTTATAAGGAAAATTGTCTCAATGTTTTTGCCTATACAGTAGTGATTGCCTTGTCTGCCAAGCCAAATTTTTCCCTGTAAAATTTTAAGGAAAACACAGATATGGACAAGCCATGTACTGTTTTTTTTATAAAGCTGAAGTAGTCATGACAGGAGTGATAATTAACAGTTAAATCCAAGACTGAAAAATTTCACAGGATGTAGGTAAAGTGACCTGCTAGAATAAGAATTTGCCTACTTGCCCTTAAATAAACCCATGTTAACTAAGAAAATGTGATTCTACTTCTTACAAACAAAATGAGCTGGATTTATTTAGTTTTATAGAAGTATTGGCATTAACATTTTCACAGAATAGGAAAATTTCTAAAGTCACACATTTGGCATACATAACAGTTTTAAATTTTTGCACAACCAAAGAAGATCAAATTCACTAAATTTAAGTAACTATTTAAAACAGGAAATATAGTTCTATAAATTTTTGTATACATTAAACTTTATTCCTTTAGCAACATATGAGATAGGCTATAAATATTTTTTTTTCATTTCCAGACTTTTCAGTAATCTGCCTAGTATTATATGTTATGAGCTACATAAAGCAAAAGTTTGAAAATAATGTTTTAACTTCTACTCCAATATTCTTTATAAATATGTTGAAGGCTACACATACGTCTTCATAGGAAGGAAGCAAAGTAAGAATTATAAAATCCTAGTCAAGTAGTGGAAAAAGTAAGTTTCCTTGTTTCAGAAGCAATCTTCAACTATCCACACTAAGAAGAAAATGAAAAAGAAGAGTCATAGAGGAAAGAGACAGTTTTCTATGATAATATTTTTCTTTCAGTATTAAGAAAGAGAAAAATTCATTTATATTGGGAGGAAGCCATGATTAATTTTATCTTCCAAGATAATTGACCTATGTGGGCATTTGCTTCACTACTTATTAGTTTGCATGTGTTAGTTACCTTTGGCCAATATTTAACAGGTAGCAAGAGAAGAGAGGAAATATTTATTTTGGCTCATGTTTAAAGGCACAGTTCCCTATGGTGGGAAAGGCATGATAACAGTTATCTCCATAGTGACAGAAGCTGCCTTCCTTCACGGGTCAGGGAGCAGAAAACATAAGATGTGGATCTAGACTATGGAACATGAAGCTCGCCTCTCATGACCCATCTCCTCCAGTGAGGTTCCAAAGTCTAAAGGATACACAACCTTCCCAAACTCTACCAGAAGTTTGGAATTAAGCATTCAAAGACACAAACCCATGGGCAAAATTTAGTATTCAAACCGGAACACTGGGTTTTACTGTAAATGTATTTCTGGTCCCGATTAACATTTGAATTTTTTACCAAGTAAAAGAGATTTCCTCCTACACTGAGTGAGAACTGACTGAAAAATAAATGCTGATCAGGGAAACTTTGCTGTTTCTTAGTCTTACCATTTTCTGGAAGGGCTGCAGTAACCTCCAGCAAATAAGACAGAAACATGTCCTTAGCTCACCTGATTCTGAGACTTCACACTAAAACTAGTTCTGCCTGTATTTCCAACTATCCAATCTTGGGACTTCTTAGCTGCTACAATACATGGACCTGTCTCTTTTAATGAATCTTTCTTCCACAGATGGAAAAAAGATAGGTACATATGGAGACACCAAGATAAACAAAAGTGAATTTTAGTGTTTTTTAAAATAATTTATTTTTTTATTTAAATTTTTATAGTCTGTTTTGATTTTTCAGTTCTTTTTTGTTATTGTTCCTGTTTTTACTTTTTTTGAGCAATGAATTTTTGTGTATTTTATGCTTTTTAAATCTGTAAAGTTCAAAATATGCCAAAGGAGAGAATAAGCTTACTATTTAGGGAAGAACTTATTGTCATTAAAATTCAGTAGCAAAGAATTGTTATTTTGTTTTGTTTTTGTTTTTGTTTTTTTTTCTTGGCATGGGTTTGTCATTAGGGCCTGGGTGAAAACTGTCCATCCACATTATGGGTTTGTAGTTGGCTGCACTGCCAGTTTTCTGATTAATGTCATATAAAAGACTGTCTTCCCAACAAAATACAGATGCTGATGACTGAATAGAAAAATAATGCAGTCAGGATAAATTCATATATAAAATTTACCATCACAAGTAGTTAGTTAATACACGTTTCATTTAACAGAAAATAAAAATAAAAATAAAAAAAAGACCAGGCCACTGAGATGGCTTAGACTCAGAGTGGTTCTTAATCTGTGGGTCAGGAAACCTTAAGGTCAAACAACCATTTCACAGGGGTCACTAAAGACCATAGAAAAACACAGGTATTTATATTATGATTCATAAAAGTAGCAAAATTACACTTATGAAGTAGCAACAAATGTAATGTTATGAGTTGGGTCACCACAACACAAAGAACAGTATTAGAGGGTCACAGCATTGGGAAGGTTGAGAACCACTGGGAGGGAAAAGGAGCTTGCCATGTAATAGTAATGACCGGACTTCTGTCATTTGTAGTTGACATTTTCTTCGGGCCAACATCCAGCTTCCAAATTAAGACAGGGACTCATTATTAATTATGAATGCTCGGCCTTAGCTTACGCTGTCCACTAGCTCTTTCAACTTCATTTAACCTATTTCTATTCATCTATGTATTTCCTTTGAGATTTTTACCTTTCTTCTATTCTCTATGCCCTACTTTTCTTTTCTGCTTCCTTCATTTCTGGCTGGCTGGCCCCTGGCATCTCCCTGACATCCTTTTTTTTTTTTTTTTTTTTTTTTTGTCTTTTTTTCCTTGGGCCTAATTCCTTTAGTTACTTCTTGTCAACTAGTTGCCAACTCTGCTTCTCTGAGCCCAGATTAATTTCATTTAATTAACACAAATGCAATACATCTTTACATAGTTAAACAAATGCTGCATGGACAAATGTAACACTTCTTTGCATGGTTAAATATTCCACAACAGTCACTGGAATCTTTGTAAATGTTGAAGGAAAAAGCCAGTTTCATAAAGTTGTCCTGTGAACTTCACATGTACATTGCACCATACACCCCCTCCATAAACATATCATACTCATATGGAAACACATACAGCACACTCAATAATACTAATTAAGCAATGATTTAAAATATATTTTCAATTGATGTTAAGAAATGACAAAGCTGCTGGGCAGTAGTGGTGCATGCCTTTAATCCCAGCTCTCAGAGGCAGGCGTATCTCTGTGAGTTTGAGGCCAGCCTGGTCTACAGATGTCTCAAAAATCCAAAAAAAAAAAAATAAAGAAAAGAAATGACAAATGACAAAGCTTAATATTCTTTCACAATGAGCACTCTTAATAGACTGGAGGGTAGAAGAAAAGAAGTTCAACATGGTGAAGACTATGCATGTTAAGCTCACAGCTAACACAGTTATGAAAATCTGGAAGACTTTTCTCTAAGATCAATAACAAAATAAGAATTTTTGCTTTTGCCACTTCTGTATAATGTGGCACTTGAAATCTTTGACAGAACAATTGGGCAATGAGGAAATAACAGTTGTTCAGTTGAAAAGGCAGAAGTAAACATCTCTGTTCACTGATTATTTTATCTGAGTTTTTTTTTCAAGTTAAATATAACAAGAATAGATTGGAGGTGTAGCCTCTAGTAGATCAGGTACTAACCATGCACAAGAACATGCAATGCCTGAGTCCTCCTTCCTCCACAGAGAATGAAGATGTAACAATATGAGTTTTCTTAAGTTTTGTTGACATATTAGTAGGTTAAAGGCTAGGCACACAACCAAAGATATAAAATGTTTTTAAACAAAAAGACCAAGCCATACTACAGATTTGTAGATGTAACAGTCTTATTAAATAAGAAACACAGAGCCAAATGCAGAATTAAAAGCCCAAGAGGTCAGAGCACTAGCTAAGAGCTAAAAACCCTTTCTTACCCTTCGCTGCCACTGCTGTCCTTCCCCTCCAGAAAGGCCTACTTCCTGTGTGTCTGTCCTTTTATTGACTTTCTGTTCTGCCTTCTCTTTGGTTATAACTGCAACCATATGACCTCCTCGTCACTGCCTGTCTATACAGACCTCCAGGTCTTCTAAGGTTGGTATTAAGATTAAAGGCGTGTGTCTCTGTGCTGGCTGTATCCTTGAACACACAGAGATCTACCTAGCTCTGCCTCCCAAGTGCTGGGATTAAAGGCGTGCGCCATCACCACCCAGTTTCTTCTATGGCTTGCTATTATCTCTGACCCCCAGGCAACTTTATTTATTAACACAGTTTCTTTATTTTTTTCTTATTTTGTAGGTCACAGATCATCTATACCCAGTCCATGAAGTCAAAATCATATGATTTAAATACAGTATCTGATATGACTTACGCTTTTAAACAGTTGAAAAATAGTTTTCAAACTACTGTGTTACTCAAAGTCTTACAAAAACAAAAATGCAAAAATCAAGATGGATTTATAATAATCAGAACAGAAATCAGTGATTCATTTACAAATACCATGGAAAAATTCCGGGGCCACAGTGAGAGAAATTATAATGTTATGATGAGATGGAAATACCCGTCACTCTGCTTCGATCATAACAAGTGATATCCGTGAACTCAGTGGCCACACTGCCTGAGTCACTGCTCTGCTGCTGTGAAGTGACATCATGACCGGGGCAGCTCTTGTGAGATAAAGCATTTAATTGAGGGCTTGTTCATAGTTTCAGAGGTTTAGTCCATTTTTGTGATAGTGGGCAGTGTGGTGGCATGCAGGCAGGTATTAGATCATTAGCTAAGAGATACATCCCGATCCCTAGGCAGAGGGAGTAAAAGAATATGCCACTGGGCCTGGCTTGGGCTTTTGTATCCTTGAAGACCACCATCAGTGACACCCTTCCTCCAACAAGGCCACATCTCATAATCCTTCTCATCCTATCAAAGCGTTCCACTCCCTGGTGACTAAGCATTCAGATATATGAGCATAGGGGGACCATTCTTATTCAATCCAGCTCATATAATATATTTCATAAAATTACACATATTGTATTCCAATTAAAATATCCACACTTAATACAAATTCCAGTATATAAAGCAATATTTTGGTATATTTTAAATATAACCATCTAAATACCAATTGCTGGGATACTATGAGAAAGCATTGTTTGTCTCTGTACAGGAAAGACATCATGGTGCTATAACAAAATCATTTCCTGAAGCTGATGTGTCCTTGAAGCATATATCAATAACAGTAAGATGGGAAAAGGGTACATGTGATTATTTTATCAGAAATCAGATATAATAACATAATTTGGAATGTTAATTAAAATAGTATTTCTACATTTGCCAAATTACTTAACATGTTAATAAACAATAAATAACTCACATACTTGGATAATGCTAGGGAATTTATAGTTTTTCCATATCAACCTCACTGGATAAAGCATAAATAGAATATGCAATCATTATCACAGAATAATATGTTCTGTTTTCCTGAGAAAGCCTTTAAGCTTCTCATTGCTCGGACATTGTTGCTGTCCTATTATTATGTTGCAGAATGACAACACGAGAAAAATGGAAACAACAAAAAAATTGGCAGATAATGAATATGTTGCTTTGCATAACAGAATTGTCATTCAGTTATAATAAAACAGCTTAACTGACTGGTCCCTGTATGAACGTTTGCCGTGTGTTCACTCTCAAATGAATAACATAACAACTGCTTATATGGATGTGCACATTTTTCTTTTCAAAAAATAACCTTCCAGAAGCACTTTCCTAAATACTATGCACGTGGCTACTTATGTACATAACATTTGTGTGGGTTTGAACAATCTTCATTACATGCTAATTACAGGTTATAGTTAATTAAGGTTTCATACTGATAGTTATTTTTCTTCTACAAATCTTTGTGCCTCCATTCATTTAAGGTACTGTGATTTATAATTTTTGGTAAAAATGTTATTCACCACAAATAAGTAATTTAAATGTATTTATTTATACATGAATTTATTCTGAGTAGATGGAAAATGGTTGTGCAAATGTATTTGTTATGAATAAATGAAAATAAAATTTCTTCCATCATTAAATAATAGTGAAGGTGTAAGTTACCAAAATTTAACATATAAATTAGCCCTCAAAATGTACTTAGTATTTTTTTTTTAGACATTCCCTTCTTACCTTGTATTTTAGAAGCACTTAAAAAAAACTGTTCCTTCTATGTTGAACATGGGGCAAATATTTATTAGGTACAGTTAACATCCAGTAATTATTTTATTGTTTCTGTGTTGAACAGCAAAGATAATAGCATTAATGAGGAAGAAAAATATAATATGAATTTTAAAATGACTTAAGACTGAATAAATGTCTGGAGAGATGACTGCATGATGTTCTTGCAGAGGAGTGGAGTTATTTTCCTACCAGCCATATCAGATGGAGAACAGGATCATGTAACTCTTTCTGCAGTGAACACAAAACCATCATGTCTATCCATTTTCTTCTCACTCTCTCTCTCTCTCAGCTATCTTCTATTTCTCTATCTCTATCTCTATCTATCTATCTATCATCTATCTATCTATCTATCTATCTATCATCTATCTATCCATCTATCACCTATCTATCCTTATATATCATCTATCTATCATCTGTCTATTTATCTATCATCTATCTATCTATCTATCTATATCTATATATCATCTATCTTTCTATTTCATTTATATAGACAAATAAAAAATGAGAAAAAATGTATAAAAAACAATTAAGTGAAATAAATTTCAACTCCACTGCTAGAATTTCCTCAAAACACAATTATTTGTTCATATGTTAATATGTTAGGACATTCCAACCTATATAATAAATAAAAGTGATAATTATAAGCACATAAAGGTGACAAAATTTAATTTACTCTTGGCCCATTAATGGTAAGAGTAAGAGTAAGAGTAAACCTTTCTGTTTATTGGTTATAATTTGCCAAAAACTATATATTTTTTTTTAGGTTCACTGACAAAAAAAATACCTAGTAATCATGTGCAAAATTTAAAGTCATTTGTATGTTAATCATGATACATGGGAAGTCACCAGTTTGGGATAGATGTGAAAAACAATTCTATGCAGGGAGACAGAGCAGTTCCCGAGAGTACTTCGGGGTCCTGGATGGCTGGAGTAGGAGTCCTTCACAGGAGTCACGGGGAAAAGGGAACTGACATTGGTATTCTCCTTCAGTGACTGATTACAGAGCTTTAAGCTTCGCATATGTATACGTGCATGACTGGTAGTGGAAGTACGCCAATTTCTGGTTTTTCCTCACTTAAAATAAAGTGTTTTCAAGTTTACATTAGCAGACCTATATCTTTTTCAACTAAATACACATACAATAGCACATATAAACTAACTATTACAATATCAGTATTGATTTCTTATCTGAAAAGTTTATGAGAATTCTACATTTTCTTTAAGTTTTTATGCCAGTCCATAGGTGATAAAGCAGTCTTCATTTATTTTTTCTTTTCAATTTAATTTATTTTTGCACAACATATTTCAATCATATTTTACCCTCCTCCAATTCTGTAATACACTTTTGGACTGGCTTAAAATACTGAATTTTTATTAGTGCAGAGTGCCATAAAAAATTTAAATAACTCACAGTGGTTTTGATGGGAAAATAAAGTATGATCTGGGATGTAAATTCTATTTGAAACAAACTTTAATGTTAGCTGTGATATTATTAAATATTAATACAAAAGAAATGAACTTGTACCTTGAATTTGTCTAGTGAAGGAATAACATTTGGATAAATAAGTACGTGTATAATCATAATTGCTCATTCGGCCTAAATATATTTACCAGATTTCCAAGTCATCTCCTGCAGTTCCTCAGCTTGTATAGGATGCATAAGCGCCCTGCTGAGGGTCAAGTCCAAAATAGATTAGGTTTTCTTGGTCAAGCCACATATCTTCCTCTGCCAGGAAGAAGAGATGATTTTCCAGCAACAAAAAGATCATATACATAATGATTTGTTTTGGGTAGATTATCACACCAAGAATAGGACCTAGACTACTTGATCACTTTAAAGCTAGCACTTGTCTCTAATGTGCATAAGCCTTCCCATGTCTAGTATGCCCGGCAAAATATGCACATTATTCTCTTTATATTAAATGCAAGATTTTTGAAACTTTTTTAGCTCTTGTAAAATACCCTTTAAATGTCACTCTATATGTGAAATAAATTATATATTTATTTGTATATATATATATATATATATATATATATATATATATATATATACTTGCATATATAGAGAATTATATACTAGGAGAATATATATCTACATATACAAATATGACCCAGTAATTCTAAACAAAACAAAAAATATATGCCTGTGCATGTGCACATGCACACACAGACACACTCACACACTACATAATAAAAATTCTATGAAGTCTATTTTGTGTTGACCAACTACTCCTTGACATAGGACCTGCCTTGAAGTGTGTTTGACCCAGTGGCACTCTACTGAAGAAAATTGAGATTTCTTTTTTCCTACAGGCATTCAATTTTAAATAATTTCTTGATTATGGGTGGAACATTGTTTTCGATTCCATTCCCCATGTCTCTGCAGATAGTGACAAGGGTAAAATGAATAATGTGTTAGGGAGTATGTAGAACGAGAGTAATTTCCAAATAAGTACACACAGAATTAACCACAGCACAAAAAAGTGGAAACAAGTAAAAATTAAGCTTAAGCTTAATCAATGCTCTCTAACATGAATCAATTATTTAATTTATTTAAATATTTCAGTTTGGAATAATGAAATTATTATTAACATTAAAATATCTTTAACAATTTGAAAGAGACAATCTGTAGCAAATTTAGAATATAATAATAATTTAAATATCAGAGAATATGTAAATCTGTATGTAAAGTGGAAATGATCTAAAGTAACTGATTTTATATTTGGATATATGAGCAATACATTATAAATGATACTTTTTTCCTTGAATAAATAAAAGATTAAAAGAAAGCTATTAAAATTAATTAAAAGATTAATTAATTAATTTAAACCCAATTAAAAGAAAGCTATTTTGGCCAATTTTATTATTATGCTTTGGAAATTATTTAAAATAACTGACAATTGGTGGGAATATTTATACACTTTTATGTACTTTTTATAGAGATGAACATGACACTGACTATATTTCATATAGTATTGATATTAATGGCATTGTGAACCCTCAGATTGCCTTTGAATCAGTAGATGGTCCTACATTCCTGCCTATACTGGAGCACTAATTGAACTCAGTGGATTAAAACAGTAACAGGAAGAGCATGAGTTGATTGGGTAGTGTATATAGGGATCTGGGAGGCATTAGGGGGATATGATGAAAATATAGTCTATCAAATTTTTAGATAAAGATATCTAAAACAGAAAATGGTAATGAAGAACATGTGAGGGAAATGTTATGTGTCTCAGAATGCTACCATACAGACACTTGCTCAAATACATTCATTGCTACTCTATTCATAAGAGACAGAATTTAGAAACAACCTTGATGCGTCCCAATGGAAGAATGAATAAAAGAAATGTGGTCCATTTACAGAAGGGACTATTACTTAGCTGTTAAAAAAGTGATATCAGGATATTTCCAGGCCAATAGATGGCTTAGACAGTTTATCCTGAGTAAGGTATCCCAGATCTAGAAAGAGAAGTATATCATGTATTTTATACATGTGTCATAGTCAGTGTTCTGCTGCTGTGAAGAGAAACCATGACCATGGTAATTTTTATAAAGAAAAACATTTAATTGGGGCTTGCTTATAGTTTCAGATGTTTAGTACACTATCACCATTGCAGGGAGCATGGAATCATGCAGGGAGAAATAGTAGCTAAGAGTTCTACATCTGGATTCACAAACAAAAGGGAGAGAGAGCTACTGTACCTGGCTTAGGATTTTTGAAAAAAAAAAAAAAAAAAGGAACCTCCGTGAGTTACTTTCTCAAACCAAGCCACATCTACTCATCAAGGGCAAACTTCCTCTTCCCTCTCAAGTAGTGCCACTCTCAAGCATTCAAATATATGAGCCTATGGGGTTAATTTCCATTCAAACCGCCATAATGCAGATGTACAGCTATGAAGTAATGATAATCAACTGAAATCCATCAAATCAAAAAAAGTACAGCTGGACTGATTGACTTGAGAGAACAGATATACATCCTTAGAAAATGGAAATAAAATATAAGATAAAGATTGAATGGGAGATATGAATGGGAGATATGAATGGGAGGATTAAGTGGGAGGGATGAGGGGGGGGTGGTTGTGGGAGAAAATGCCAAAATAAATCACTAAAATTAAGGAGTATTTATTAATTGAGTGCTGGTATGAAAACCAATATGGTAGAAAATTCCTAAAATATATACATATATGAAGGTACTTTAAATGAAATCATCAAATAATGGTCGGGGGGGGGGGTGTTATTTAATCCCACCTATGTCTTGTCACCAAACAGCTTCCATCACTGAGACAGGATTACATCTAATTGAGATGTTGGTCAAATGGGCCCCATGGGAATCCCTTAATAGCCAGGAGGTTTTGAAGACTGGGTTGTGTTCTGAAAACTGAGAGCAAGGCCCTATTGCTGAAGACAACAACTATATTGAATATAAGATATCGAGTTGATGCCTACATAGAACCTTCACCTCTATGTTCTAGCATTTCTGGTACAGGAAGCTACTCTGCATCCTATCAAAAGCGAAATAAGCACCACATCAGTCACAACCTATAGCAGTCCATGATATCAGCTCCCATGAATGTTCCAGGGTTGCAAAGAGAATGCCTCAGAGTAGCAAGACTTAAAAATAATTCTTATCTATTTGAAGGAATAAGACTCATATATGTACTGATGATCATTTTTTTTTATTTCTCTCAAGTTCTTCTAATTCTCTTTGTTCTGTATCCCCTTATATACATCCCATGAAAAGCAATAAGAAATTACAGCCGAGGGTTATATTGCATTCCATTAGCAAATGATAAGGAGCAGAGCCATTCTTATAACAGGAAGTAAATCTGCCAGCCTTCAGATTAGTGGCACAGTTACTAATTCAGCATTCTGCGGTTTTGATATCTCCTAAGGAGACAGCATATAAGGGGTTACAAAAGACTAAATTATTGAGACGTCTAAGGAAGAAATAAGAAAATTATGGCCGGGCGGTGGTGGTGCACGCCTTTAATCCCAGCACTCGGGAGGCAGAGGCAGGTGGATCTCTGTGAGTTTGAGGCCAGCCTGGTCTCCCAAGCGAGTTCCAGGAAAGGTGCAAAGCTACACAGAGAAACCCTGTCTCGAAAAACCAAAAAAAAAAAGAAAAAAGAAAATTATGTACTACTCTATAATTTTCAAGTGTAACTAATAATAGGCTAAAATTTTGTGATTAACAGAGGTAAGTGTCAGTTTCTCCCAGGCTAGGATAGTTTATCTTGAAAGGGAGAGTTCTGTACTGATGCAGAATGTTGTTGGCTCAGCTGAGAATGAGTAACCATGGCAATGCTCAGCTGTCAGCCAGGCTTCCTGGTGTGTAGGCTGTAAAGTAAAGGTGGGGGCATGGTGCTCTCTGCATTTCTCAATGAGCAGTGACATTGAAAGTGTCCCAAACCTAAAAATGTATTCTCCTATCCTTCATGAAACTCCAGATAACAAGAAAGGAAACAACTTGTAACTCTTTATTCAAGGCTATGAAGACAGATCATCCCCTGTAGCACTAGCTAATTGTAAAAGCTTTTCCTGCAGCTAGATGTAAAACTGTTTCTCTCTGGGCTTGGTGAATTGATTAATTGCTATTCTGTCATCTGCATAAATTTCAGGACCTAAACAATAAACAATTAGCTAGCTGAGTCTTGTATCATAAAACTGATCATGTTATCAGCCAGACTTTTACCAAGTGAGGAACTGGCACCAAAATTGCTTTATGCCTGACCTTTGTTCAACAATCAGACCTCTAGGAATTCTGTCCTTCTGCATTATCTGTGAATGTTTAACTTATGAGGCATTCAGACTAGTTTGAATTTGTTTGGAGGTTTTAAATCAGCTAATTGTATATACCTTGTCCATTTGAGCTAACTATACAAAACAGATTTCTAAAAGGCCTAGCTATTAAAAATATCCTAGTATATTTTTCTAATTATCAAAATTATACAGCTTAAGGAGAAATTATCTTCCTGAAAATACACAGATATGATAAATGTGCCCAGTATATTCATGAAGAAAACATACTACCAATCGAGAAAAGTGATGAGAAAATTACAGACAGAAGCAAATGGTATTCATAGTCTGTGGTCCCGTAAGACTTGCTTGATGTGGTTCCTCCATCAATGACTTTTTCATCTGGTAAGTTGACTTTATGAACATCAGTTGTCATCTGATGGGTATTCTTATGGCCTCTGGCAACAACTGTTTACCTACAATGGTGTAGGGTCTGTAAGATATGCTAGGTAATGGTGGCACAAAACTTGTGGGAGTAACCAACTAATAACTGATTTGACTTATGCCACACTCCACAAGATGTAATGCATAGCCAACACTGCTCTGGAGATCAAGAACCTGAGAATAGATTGTCCAGGGATATAGAATATCAATGAAATGATAAAAAAAATGAAAAAAAAAGACTCCTAATTAAGTAGGATTTTTCAATAAGAAAAATTGTTATTTATTTTTTTGTTAATTATATGCAGTGTAATATAACACATACATTCAGAAGAGATTATTGTTTGACAAATTTGGAAGATAACTAGACTGCCTTATTTTCCTCTTTTAAAAATTTCTAGTTTTGCCAGGTAGTGGTGGAGCATACCTTTAATTCCAGTACTGAGGAGGCAGAGGCATCCAGATCTCTATGAGTTTGAGGCCAGCCTGGTCTACAGAGTGAGATTCAGGACAGTCAAGACTACACAGAGAAACACTCTTGAAAAAACAGCAAAAGATTTTTTTCTAATTTTATATGAATTTCTGTAGATTCATTTTATGATAAGAGTTTTGCTTTTTCTCTGAGATTATAGCATAAATAACTCTCTTCTCTTTTCTCCATCCAAATCTTTCCAGAAAACCACCTGCTCCCCTTGAAATTCATAGTCTCTTCTATCACTCACTGTTATTGCATACATTTATGTATACATATATGCATATATATTCCTGAATGTAATCTATTCAGTTCTGTATAATCCAAATTGTAGGTATGTTTTCAGGGCTGACCATTTGTCATGGATAACCATTTGGTTTGTTTTTCTATGGGACAGGTCACCTCTCCTGCTCCCACCCTGCTTCAGTTGACTGTAGTTCTAAGATGGAGGCCTTGTGGGCTTTTCCCTGGTGAGTTTGGCATGTCCATTGGTGTCACCAATATTCATAAAGCACAGAAAAAGTTGCCTCTTGAAGATGGAAAGATGATTTGTGTTTCACATTATGAAAACCTCTGTAATACTGATATATTGAAAGCTGCATCCTTTGAATACAGAGAATTTTGTAGTTAAAATCAGCTCTATATTTATTAAAGATGTTGAGACAGGAGAATATCTTGAAATATAAATGTAAATAAATCTAATCACACAAGTACTCTTCCAAAATGAAGCAAGTATTAATGGCAAAGGAGAAGGGAAGTGAGAGAGGTCACAGGAAAGGCTGCTATGCCACTGATTCTTCCTCTGTCCATGAAGATACAGGCTGCTAGCAAGGAAAACACATGGGTAGCAAATGATGGAAAATGAAAGAGAATGCATTTTGTCCCTGGATTTTCCACAAAATGGACTCAAGTGTAGGAAACGCATTCCAATATAACAAAGTTGATAAAATAACCTACAGCCAACACTATGTTAAACCCAGGGAAACTTAAACTATTTTGACCAAAATCAGAACTAAAACAAGAATGTCCATTCTCATTATAATTTTTCAAATTAATGTTTGAAGTATTACTTACAGGAATAATATAAAGCTATAAAGGGAATAGAAATAGAAAAAGAAGTCAAAATACATTCATTTGAAAATGATATAATTCTATAGATTTAAAAATAACCCTAAGGACTACACAAGAAAACTGGTACCAATGAAAAACACGTTCAGCAAATTGGTATTATAGTATTAAAAAATTTACACACAAAAACAAGTGTTCTTTCTGCATATCATAGAAAGACACACAAAAATTCATGGAAAAGAAATAAAGTTAATTTCCTTAATAAATTATCTATCTTGGAATAACCGTAACCAGAATAGTGATAGAGCTGTACAATCAAAACTTTAAAATACTAAAATAATAAACTGTAGAAGACCATTTGAAGATCAACAGACTTACCACACTCATGGAAAAGCGGGAATTGGACAGTATTACCAAAGATGATGTGCATATTAAATGCATGCCCTACAAAGATCACAATGCTTTTATTCACAAAGGCGAAAAGAAAAACAAAATAGTTGTGGGTCTCCGTGTTAGTTCATATCTACTATAAGAGGAAGTCTCTCTGCTGATGGACAAACAAGAGACTGATCGATGGAAATAGCAGGATGCTGTTAGAGAACATTTTATTCTTTTTTTTTGTTTTGTTTTGTTTTTTCGAGACAGTGTTTCTCTGTGTAGCTTTGCTCGCTTTGGAGACCAGGCTGGCCTTGAACTCACAGAGATCCGCTGGGATTAAAGGCGTGTGCCACCACCGCCCGGCGAACATTTTATTCTTAAGTTCCTTTAGCTTAGCAATAAATAGCATTTGGATTTTCAGTAGGCCCATGGCCTATGTAGTCTCAGTAGTCAGCTATCTAAGCAGTGTAAGGCAATGATTGGCTCCTTAAATCCAATTAGAGAGTTGCTAGTTTGTATCACTCTTGCATCAGCATATCATGCAAGCAGGTCATTGCTGTAAATGGTGGTTTCCTTTCTCATTTGGGAGTGTGCAGAGTATGAGAAACTTTGGAATATTTAGTCCTAAAAGGAATTTTTTACAAAACATCTCCCCTGGGGTTTAAGAAGATATGTAGAAGAGGAGACTGAAAGATAGGAACCAGAGGGCCTGGAAGACATCAAGGAAACACTATCTTCCAGACACAAGACTGATCCAAATATCAACTCAAGGAGAATGTGGCGACATGAACAGGGCCTGAACAGATTCAAACAAGATGGGGCTCCTAGCACTGGTAGAGTGAAGTGGATATGAGCACCCATCACTAATCAAGAAACTATCTACAATTTACATCATCTTGTAAAGAAAAAAAGATTTTTCTCTAATGAAGTCTCACTGAGTATAATAACCACACCTGAGTCTCCATGACATCAACAAATGAATAACACACAACAAACTCAATGATGTTTTTTCAGCTTTGTTTGGGCAGTTTTTGTCTCACTGTACTTTTGATTATATTTTATGATTTCAGTTATTGTTTTATATTTATGCTTTTGTTTTGTTTTTTTAAAGTGTGTGTGCATGTGTGTGTGTGTGTGTCTTTGTATGTGTGTGAACGTGGGCGTGGGCGTGCCTTTCTTGTGCTTTTTCTCTTTAAAATTTTTTTCTGGTATGTTGTTTGCTTATTTTCTAAAGAAAAATAAAAAAATAGGGTGTGTAGTTGAAAAATGCCAATGTTATATATGTCTTAATTTTTATTTCAATTGATACTGCAGAATCACAGTAACAATGACATCATGGACTGGTATAAAAACACATCAATCAATGGAACATAGCAGTAGATCCAGATAAAAGCACACTTTTTACAACCTCCTTAATTTTGGTAAAAATGTGAAAAATTATACTTTGGAGAAGAGATAACATTTGCAACATATGATTCTGTACAAAATAATAGATAAAGATTTCAACAAGATTTTTTAGGTATTTAGTGTATTAACAGTATGATGCTAATACAGTTAAATTTAAACACTTAAATTTGTTTTCTAGCTAAAATTATATTGTTTCAATACACACTGCCAAACCAACACACTGCACGTTCAAAAGTGAATGATAAGCTTCTTAAAATATATACATGTAAAACACATAAATGCAGTTACACAGTAATGAGAGGATAATGCCTTTGTGGGACACAATAGACTAGTGAAGAAGTCATCTGACAGGAAGTGATCACTGCTCTTGAAGTTGTGACTGGGGGTTGTAAAGAATCCCCAGTATTAGAGGCTATTGGTATGGCTCTTAATTGCACTTGGTTAGATGATATTAAGAACCAAATGCTGATTAAACCACATACATGAATCTTACATGACGAAGAAATAAAGCTGATACTGACCTGGAGGCTTAATCTAGATTTTCTTTCTTTCACATTGCTGGAAGTTCCTAGGCAAACTATTAAGAAAGAGAGGTAATTGTAGATGTAACCAACCGCCTTATTAAATAAGAAACACAGAGCCAATGTAAAGATG
The DNA here is from genome assembly GCA_902168425.1 of Peromyscus attwateri. Taxonomy (NCBI): domain Eukaryota; kingdom Metazoa; phylum Chordata; class Mammalia; order Rodentia; family Cricetidae; genus Peromyscus; species Peromyscus attwateri. The sequence continues at coordinate 26,286 of CABHPP010148254.1, read as the reverse complement.
AAAGCCCAAGAGGTCAGAGCTAAGAGCCTTACCCACTTTGCGCCAGCTAGACTCTCCCGCCAAGAGACCTCTCCGAAAAGGGAGCTACTTCCTGTGCGTTTGACTTATAAAGAGTTCTGGTTCTTCCTTCTCATTGGTTGTAAACCCAACTACGTGACTGCCTTGTCATTGCCTGTCTGTACAGACCTCCCAAGTCTTCTATGGTTGGTATTGAGATTAAGGGCATGTGTCTCCAATGCTGGCTGTATCCTTGAACACACAGAGATCTACCTAGTTCTGCTTACCAAGTGCTGGGATTAAAGGCGTGCACCACCACCGCCCTGGCTTTCGCTATGGCTTGCTAATAGCTCTGACCCCTAGGCAACTTTATTTATTAACATACAAATAAAATCACATTTTAGCACAAATAAAATACCACTATATCTCCCCTCTTCTAATTTAATAAAAAGAGAAAAAAAGGAAAGTTGTAACTAATATAAGAAAAACTATATACAAAAGTACAATAACTATATACAATACATACAAGTGATGAATACCTAAACAATGTCTAGTCCATTTGTATTTGACAAATTCAGAGAAAATAATTCCATTACTTATCCTATTTTGGTAAGTCCAAAATGTACCTAATTCCTTTGTATCCTAACTAATCTTCAACTGTAATTAATTAATCTTTAAATATAACTAACTAATTTTCAACTATAATTAATTAATCTTCAGCTATAACTAATTAAACTTTGACTATAACTAATCTTCAACTCATAAAATACCACTATAGGTAATCGTCAGTTTCACACATGTGAGAATAACGAAAGCACAGTAACAAGTATCCTGGCGAGATAGTCAGTCATTGTTGCAGTAGTGGCACAGATCTTGTGGAAGAAAACAACCACTTTCTGATTTCATAGAAGGCCAGCTCCACATGAGTTAACTCAGGACCGACACAGTTATTATGGCTAAATAGTTCATAATCCCTAAATGAAAAGCTGCAATTATTCTGCTAAGTGGACATAGTATTAAAGTGACTGATAATCATAACCACAGGTTAATGTATATATCAGTCATCATCAAAGATTCTATTTGAAACAAATGCACGTTAACACAGAAATTCAGAACTGGTAAATATGCAATGAATAGACTGTGGAGTGTTTAGCCATAAACTGCACGTGTGTACACACACACACACACACACACACACACACACACACACACATAAAACAGCCTCCTCTTTCAAAGTCTCAGATATTATTAAGGAATATCAGCAAACTGATAATACGATATAGTGTTTCCTGAATACATATGGGTTGTTGTACGTATGAATTTGTCATGGTTGTGGCAGCATAAACATGACCTGTACAAGATCAAGAAAGAAAAATAAATCTCATCTTGGGAAGTGGTTTGTGCTCAATGAATCTTTTATGCAACACAATGATGTCAACTTACTATGGATTTACTATTCAATATCCCCAATCATAAGTCAGTGAGTATTCATAGTTAACAAGAGTTGTATTGCTTTAAGAATTTTGTTGCTTTTTCCCCAACATTTTCCTCATTTATTAGTTCTTTGAATATTTTATACAACTTATTTTGATCATATTTACCTGTATCCTGACTTCTCCCAGATCCAGCCCTCCGGTCCCCCACTGTTGTGAAGCAGTTTCTTCTGAAGCTAAAACCTGCCATCTGGGCAAGAAACTTCGTCAGACACAGGAGGGGAAAATAGGACATTTTAGGACAGGATTTTTACAAGGAAGTGAAACAAGAGAGTGTTGCTAAGAGGAGTTGCTCTTTTTTCTTATTTTTGAGTGTACTATTATGTTTTCAAATGTTTACTGAATCTGTACAATTTATGTTTTGATTCACTATGAATCAACAATCTGAATGCATCACAATTATGTTTGCAAGCACAATTGAAATTTTTATGTCAATTAAATGATAAAATTACATGCCAAGAGTAAAAATCACAAATTCAATTAGTATCAAAGAATGATGCAAAAGTTAATATTGTTTTACTTTTATTTGTTAATTGGCTAACATTAAAATAATTGAAAACTATAAAATACTAATTGTATCATTGCTATTTAAGTCATTTATTAAGCATTGGATTTATCAACATTTTGTGAGCTGTCTTATTGCAAAAATTGATATTTATAATTTATTTAACCATCTTTTATAGATTTCAAATGCATACATAAAAATCTGATAATTTTTCTACCCATAAATCATAATTTAATTGACTAAGAAGATAATAATTCATCTATTTATGGATCTTTGAAATATAATAATCAAAATACATTTTCTTTATTATACTATTTGGAAAACATATTTTTGGAACACTTTTGAATGGAGAAGATTTAGTATGTTTTCAGCACTGGTAAATTACTTTTCTATGTCTCTGTCAGTAAAATAATTGACTTAACAAGCAAAATTCTTCATATTTATATATTTTAAGTAGTAATTGAAATTGATACAAACAAATCCACCTTTTAACTGAATTTCATTTCATAGCTGTGATTGAACATTTGGGAAATGTTCACTTTAGCATACATCATATTTTAAAGTTTAGCTATTTTTTCCTTCATTTGTCAATGTAATTATATCACACTTGAGTTTTCTGTTTTCAGTGACATGAATTAGTAGAAATGAAAAAGAATAGATATTTTGAGAGAAATAGACTCATACAGTAAATGTTAAAAGATCAAAAATGTTTCCTTTTCAGAAGTTTAAAGACCCACATCCTTGAAGTAAACTAGCCATAACTTTTCTAGCAATCAATAGTTTTAATAGTTTCTGAGCTAAGTACTGGACTTAGTGTCTGTGGCCTATGTATGTTGAGATTTTAGCTGACATTATAGAAGTATATCTTGTACAAAAAGCATACACTGTTAATTTATGTGTACAACTGTCTTGTAAGTGTCTATGAAATCTCTTTCAATATACTTATGCATTATATCAATTTATCTCTTATAATGTTTCCACTTGAATTAATCCTGAAACTTAGGAGGAAGAGGTAAGATATAGATAGCCAATAAGCTGACGAGTTATGGGTGTCTATATTAATCACTAATTACTCCCAAGGAAAGGGCTCTTATGAAAAAAAAAAGTACTAAATATTTTAATAAATAGTCACAATATTAAATTGCCTCCACATATTTTGTTTTGGGTGTTAATTTGAAGTGCGTATGGAAGCCCAGGAAGTAGAAAAGGTTAATTAAAATGGATTAAGATAAGAACAGTGGGGCATGGGTACGGTTGAAGCAGAGGGGAGGGGACTACATAGAGGGGAAAGGTTCAAGGTTACCAGATGGGGGAGAGGAGGGCGTCAGGTCAAGGTTAAATCAAAATGAAGTGTGGTCACTTGAAAAAGCTGTGGGAAATCCTATGACCTTTCAACGCAAAAAGAATATAATAGGGGCTATTAGAACCTTGAAATTAAATTAATTAATTAGTTGATGAACGAACAAACAAATAAATAAATAAATAAATAAATAAATAAATAAATAAATAAATAAATGGGAGGCATTTCTGGCCTAAAAGTTTAAGTGAGGATGGGGATAATGGGAAGGGAAAAAACAAGGCCTAATGGCAGTTAACTAGAAATGAATTTTAATTTATGTCCGAAGTCTCATTTGTATTAAAGAACATTTCCCAAGAGTCTTTGTGTCTATGTAGGTTTAATTTATCAGTGTGAAAAAGTATTGTGTTAGCACTCTGAACTCTAGCTTGCTTAAGCAAAACTAGTACATAAAGTAATCACATTATTCATTAGAAATATTTTGGGGGTAAATATAAACATGAATAGGTTATTTTTCCATCTGTCGATTTGAGAATAAAAGTATTTGTTTTCTTTAGAAAAAAAAAGAAATGTTAATGACTCTTATTTCATATGTAAAGAACTCTGATGGAACAAAATTCTATATTTAAAATCAAAACTTTCCAATGACTAAATAATGGTTCTTGTCCTAAATTGTCCAATATAATTATTTCTGTTCCAATTAGCTAATTGCTTTCATAGAAAATATGAATTCATTCTACATCAGTATACTAGTTTTCACTTACTATATATCAAAGAAGTTAATGACTAGGTGAACTGTTACCTGGCAGGTAGTGGCGGTATTGTAAAGCACTTTACCTTCATTGCCATTTATTAGGAATACAAAGGAAAGCTCATCATTACGTACACATTGAAATCATATTGATTTGAAGGCAGGAACTTAAGTCTTCTCATAGAAGTAAATAAAAACAACAATGAAACTTTTTTACTTACCTAAAAGAATAATTACATTACATGAACATGTGCCACAGTGAATTATGAACTTTGTCAGTTTAAAAAAAGTAGCCAGAACCTGGAAACAACCTAGATGCCCCTCAACCAAAGAATGGATAAAGAAAATGTGGTACATTTACACAGTGGAGTATTATTCAGCTGTACAAATCAATGATATTATGTGATTTGCAGGCAAATGGAGGCAACTTGAAAAAAATCATCCTGAGTGAGGTAACCCCGACCCAGAAAGACAAACACTGTATGTACTCACTCATAAGTGGACATTAGCTGTAAAGTAAAGGAGAACCGGGCTACAGTCCACAGCCTCAGAAAAGCTAGGTAACAAGGAAGGCCCAAAGAGAGATGCATGAATATCCCTGCGAAGGGGAAATATAAAAGATCTCCTGGATAAAGTAGAGGCAGTTTGGGGCAGGGCTGGTGGGGATACAGGATGGAGGTATGAGAACATGAGGGATTAGGTAGGGTGAGTCAGGGGCAGGATGGATGGGGAGAATAATGAAAGAGATATCTTTATGTAGGGGGCCATTTTGGAGTTAGGGAGAAACTTAGTGCCAGGGAAACTCCCAGGAATCCACAAGGATAACCCCAGCTAAAACTCCTAGTAATAGTGGAGTGGGTACCTGAACTGGCCTTCTCCTGTAATCAGATTGGTGACTACCCTAATTGTCATCAGAGAGCCTTCATTCAGTAACTGATGGAAGCAGATGAAGAGATCCACAGCAAAACACTGGGCCCAGCTCCTGGGAGCTCATCTACTCTGGACTAACAGATAAGGAGCCTGAATGGGACTTACCTAGGCCCCTTGCATGGGTGTGACAGTTGTGTAGCCTGGTCTGTTGTGGGGTTTCTAGCAGTGGGATGAGGACCTGTCCCTGGCACTGGGAACCCAATCCCCAAGCTGGGTTGCCTTGTCCAATGTTGATGCAGGGGGAAGAACTTGGTCCCTTCAACTTGATGTGTCATGCTGTGTTGACTCCAATGGGAGGCCTGCCTCTTTCTGAATGGAGGTGGAGGAAGAGTAGATTGAGTGGGGGTGGGTAGAAGGGTTGTGGGGGAGGGAACAGAAGGAGAGGAAGGAGGGGAAACTGTTGTAGGTATGTAAAATAAATGAAAAAAAAATAAAAAATAAATAAGCAGATAAGAGTGCCCTTTTGAGAGAAAGATAAGAGACACTGGATTAGTGCCATATTTTGCTGGAGCAATGTAAAATTTACAGATATAGTTGAAAGCCATTGTGGAATTCCTTACCACTCACTATAAGACTCAGGAACAGCACCACTGGGAACTGATTGAATAGAAATGGAAATGCTGTGTTCCCAGATGCTACATTTGTTACAGAAAGTAAAAAATGAAATAAGCACAGATATCCTCAAAGAGGTGAATGCTTACACAATCTTTGTTACATACTGTGTCACACAGCTTTTTGTTTTTGTAACACTATCTAACAGAACAAATTTAAACACACAAAGGGTTTTCATTTTTGACTGATGGTTTCATCCTCTTGTTGCTTGGCTTTATTGTTCCTGGGTATCAGTGAGGCAAAGCATGGAAGGGGAATATTCTTACTACACAGTGGCCAAGAAGTACAAACAGTTACAGGAAGGATACAGGAACAAAATACATCCTCAGATTGTACCTTCAGTGACCCATTTCCTCCAACTAACCCCAATTCCTTATAGGCCATTCAGCTATGAAATCATGAGTTGACTCAGTAATGAAGCCTTAAAAAGGCTTGGTGACTAAAACATTTCCCACACAAATGTTAGAAAGATCCTACATGAGATGGGAGGCAAAGATAAGTTAGTTCACAGAGGCTCAAGGACACTCTAGTCTGGCTTATGGAATAGTGAGGAAAAAAATGAAATAACCCATTCCATACAAGGTAGAAGGCAAGAAATGACACAAACAATTGTCTAATAGCTTCCATATGAATGTTATGATACATGTGTGACCACACTGACACGAGAATAATTCCCCACCTCTCTCTATCCCTCCCTCCCACTCCTCTTACACACACACACACACACACACACACACACACACACACCTACCTGATACACAAAAATAAATTATATAAATAAACAGCTAGATAAATAGATAGATAATATGAATATTGATAGATGGATAAATACATAGTTAAGAGTACATTGAGACTTATGTAGCCTAAGTAATGAAGATCATAGAAACAAAATGTCAAATCTCTATTTCCACAGAATTATGTTGTTAAATATATTCATTAACAGGTGCCATAACTGTTATGACTCTAAACATGAATTCCTTCAGTTGCACAAAGCTTAGCAAGTCCTTTTTTTAAAATAAATTTATTTATTTTACATTCCAGCCACAGCTTCCCCTCCCTCCTCTCCATCCAGTCCCTCCCCACACCCTACCTAATTCCCAACACCCAATCCACTTCTCCTCTGTTTCTGTGTAGGAAAGGGCAAATCTCCCATGAGTAAAAACAAAATACAGCATATCACATTACAGTAAGACTAAGCACCTCCCCATGTATTAAAGCTGGTTAAGGCAATCCAATATGAGGAGGAGGGTCCCAAAAGCCTGTAAAAGAGTCAGAGACAGCAGAAGAGTCAGAGACAGCCTCTGATCCCACTGTTAGGGATCCCAAAAGAGGATCAAACTGCACAACTATAACACATATGCAGAGTGCCTAGGTCAGTCCCATGCATGCTCTCTGGTTGTTGGTTCAGTTTCTGTGAGCCCCTATGAGCCTAGGTAATTTGATTCTGTGAGATTTCTTAGATGTCCTTGATACCTCTGGTTCCTACAATCCTTTCCCCCAACTTCTGCAGGATTCACAGAACAATGCCTAATGTTTCATCAGTAAGCTCTTTCTTGAGTAAGTCCTGGTTGAGCTATACACTTCCCGAATAAGTATATAAATTATACTTGTGTAAAGATATTTACCTACATGTATGCATTTACCCAGTCATTAATATTTCACGAATTTACTAATAATTAAGATCCTTACTTTTTTGACACACCTTCTCACTTATTGAGTTATATTGAAAGTAATTTTCTTCCTATCTTAAAATAGCCATCATGCTGGCTTTGGTCAGATATACTGCAATTTGCTGACTACGTTCCTGGTCTGAGCTAGTGATACATGCCCAAATGCATTATCCATTGCAGCAGACAGCAACAATGCACAATTGAAAAATTTTAAACTTAGATTCCACAAAGATTCTCCTAACTAAAAATACTTTATTTTTTTTCAATTTGGACTGCCATAAAAATACGCTCTTTCAGCCGGGCGTTGGTGGCGCACGCCTTTAATCCCAGCACTTGAGAGGCAGAGCCAGGAGGATCTCTGTGAGTTCGAGGCCATCCTGGGCTACCAAGTGAGTTCCAGGAAAAGGCGCAAAGCTACACAGAGAAACCCTGTCTCAAAAAACAAAAAAAAAACAAAACAAAAAAACGTTCTTTCATTATAATTGTCCTGAGTCTCCAAGTACTGACATATTCACTGCTTTCAATATTATTCTGACATTTCATGGGTAGTTAAGAGATTTTAATGTCAATTTAAACTTAAGTTATTCTGTATATTTAAAAATAACACTTCTAGCTGGGCGGTGGTGGTGCTTGCCTTTAATCCCAGCACTAGGGAGGCAGAGCCAGGCAGAACTCTGTGAGTTCGAGGACAGCCTGGGCTACAGAGTGAGAACCCGGACAGGCACCAAAACAACACAAAGAAACCCTGTCTCAAAAAACCAAAATAAATGAATGAATGAATGAATGAATGAATGAATGAATAAATAAATAAATAAATAAAACCATTTCTATATGCTGTATTGTTCAAGTGGATATCTGTATGAGTTTACATTATTAACATCCATTACAATCTCAGGAGGAGAAATTTTTGATCACTTAATAGCTGCTGTATTTTTAAAGGAAGCTTTTCATCACTCTAAAGAACCATTCACTGCTTTAGCTGGTAATATAGCTAGGTAGTAGAAGACATATAATATTCATGAGACTCTAAGTTCAATATGCAATACCTTAGAAATTTTTTCTTATATGCAAAGAGAAAATGCTTCTAAATCTCAAATATAGTCTATTAAAAATTAGTAATAGTCTTAATTCTTTGAGAAATAAATGTAGCTGGAGTTTTCTCCAGTTCTGCCCAGGCCTACAGCCACTCAGATCCAAATAAACACACATAGGCTTATATTAATTAAAACTATATGGCCTAATGGCTCAGGCTTCTTGCTAGATAGATCTTACATCTTAACTTAACCCATTTCTATAAATCTATACCTTGCCATGTGGCTCATAGCTTACTGGTACTTTTTCTGTGTCTGACTTTTACTTGCTTTTTGCTGTGTCTGGCTGGCAACTACTGATTCAGCCTTCCTGTTCCCAGAATTCCCCTCTCTCTTTGTCCTGCCTATACTTCCTGCCTGGCCACTGACCAATCAGCACTTTATTAATCAATCAGAGCAACACATTCACAGCATACAGAGCAATATCCACGGGCAAATAAATAACTTCATTTTGATCATGTTCATCTTTCACTTTCCAAATCTACCCTCTCCCTACTAAGCCAATTCTCCCCATAATCTCTCTCTGTCTCTCTCTCTCTCTGTCTCTCTCTCTCTCTCTCTCTCTCTCTCTGTGTGTGTGTGTGTGTGTGTGTGTGTGTGTGTGTGTGTGTGCTAGTTTTGGGAGTTAGTTGTGCCTTGGCATGTGGCAACATAGTAGGGATAACACCTGTAATGAAATTAAAGAGAGTGAGAGAGAGAGCGAGCAGGAGAGAGAGAAAGAGAGAGAAAGACAGACTGAGACAGACTGAGACAGAGATAGAGACAGGGAGAGACAGAGATAGAGAGAAAGAGAAATATATAGAGAGAGATAATGTGTATGGGGAGAATTGGGTTAATAGGGAGTGGGTGGGTCTGGAAAAAGGAAGATGAATATCATCATACTGATATTAGAGTACTTGATTGGTCATTGAAAATTATTGTGATTATTACAAACTAAAAGTCTTTATAAAAGTGATCAATTTTAGTCAATTTTAAACAATAGGAAAAGCAGCTTAGTTACAATAATCTGTGGGCTTTTTTGTTTTTATTTTTGTTTTTTTTTGTTATTTGTTTCTTTGTTTGTGTTAGGAAGTTGTATACATCTCTCAGAAATCATAGGTTTACTTCTAGTATAGAGTTTTTCCTGAAATAAATTACCATAATAATGCACAGAAAGTTGTCAGCTCAAATTGACTTCTTTAAATGGGTAAGCTCATCATTTTATTTTAGATTTAAACTAGATATAAAAACAGACTTCCTCAAAGACTGGGAAGAAATAGAGCTAATTGTCTTTGTGTGCCTGGGACACTGAACAGTGAGTATTCAGGTGAATTCTGCACCTGTTTACAATATTTGTAACAAATGCACAGGAAAATTACCATTTCTTTCCAGATGGGACTCCAGAAGCAGCTGGAGATTCATGAGCACTTAGGCAAAAGAAAAGGAAAATATTTATACTTGTACAATGCAAGCAGAACCACTATTCATCTTCAGTTAGTGAATTAAATAACAAACACATGTGTAATGGCATTGGCCAGATAATTAATTTTAAAATTGATAAAATTTTATAAGTTTTAGCTGCCCAATTTTACATTCACTGACTCTAGCCAGCATTATATTAAAAATGTTATGTACTACAAAGCATATAGAAAACCAAATATTATATATGTGTAATAATTTAAAGACACATCCTAAGTCCTAAGTAATGTTGTCATCAAGAAGCAAAATTAAATAAAAATACATCATAGACATTTGATACAATGAACATTGTAAAATCCATCATCATTGTTAGCAAACTTACTGCTTATTTAAAATAATAAGTGAGGTCTCCTTAGTTACAAGATAATCAACTTTGTTGTAGTTTATTAAAAATCGATGGTAGATCATCTTTAGCTGAGCTCCAAAACTCAGTTTATTTTTTCTAAATGCCTCTAGAATCTTTTTTTTTTTCAATCAATTAAAGTGTATGTGTATGCCAAAAGACAACTTGCAGACATTGGCTTTCAATTTCTACTGTGTTGATGGAAGGGATTGACATGAAGGAATCAGACTTAGGGGAAAGTACCTTTACACTCTGTTTAACTTGCCAGTCTGATAATGAAAATTTTATGAAACTTACACACACACACACACACACACACACACACACACACACACACACACGTAATTAAAATAAATTATTGTAAATATGGCAAGAAATATTTTGTTCTCATTTTATCTAAGCAGTCTATACCTATTTTATACTAGATAATTATTCAGTGAAGATTTAACACCTCCAGTTTTTTGGTAAGATAGTCCTTAAAATAATAGCTAATAATTGTAACTTCTTATTTAAAATAACACATTTCTGCTAAAATAACTTTATAAATGTGTGACTTATAAGAAGTATAACTATAAGCTGGGTGGTGGTGGCACACACCTTTAATCCCAGCACTCAGGAGGCAGAGCCAGGCGGATCACTGTGAGTTAGATGCCTGCCTGGACTACCGAGTGAGTTCCATGAAAGGCGCAAAGCTACACAGAGAAACCCTGTCTCAAAAAACAAAAACAAAAACAAAAAACAAACAAACAAACAAAAAAAGAAGTATAACTATAGTACTCCAGTGACTCTTTTGATTCTGCTCACAAGGCATTTCAGAAAATATATATAAGTATTCCTTCTCTTTGAACTTATGATACATGTAATTTTTTACATAGTCATCCAAATATCAATCTTTTTAATGGAAATGATAAGATTATCTTTCCACTTAAGTATACAATTTATATTCATATTAATGCTGCTTAGCATTTTCAGAAATATATTAATTATCAAAATTACAAAAATAATAAAAACTAAATGAGCATATATTCCAGTGAAATAAGTACATGTTTATATATTCCCAACAGTGGGAGTGTAGGTGTCTCTGACTCTTTCCCTGCTCATGGAACCGTTTTTCTGCTTCTGGGTTACCTCTCCCAGACCTGATATGAAGGGTTGTGCCTAGACTTATTGTACCATGTTATTCCATGTTCAATTGATATCCCTGAAAGGCCCACTCTTTTCTGAAGGGAAACAGAGGAGGAGTGGATCTGGGGGAGAGGGAATGTTGGGTGGGGACTGGACGGGTTGGAGGGAGAGGAACTTTGCTTGGGATGTATTGTGGGAGAGAAGAATACATTGATAAATACATTATAATAACCAAAGTCTAAATAACACTTCAGAAGTGTCTTTTGTTAAAATGATCTTTAACAGTTAGAATTGCATTTGTTTTGAGGTAACTTTCGTTTGTTTCTCAACATGTCAGGCTACCAACTTTTTGTTTTGTTTCCCCCTTAAATGTTTTGCCATTATTTTAATTTTGATAATATAAACTATATTGGGGAGTTTTCAGTGTTGTTAAAGACTAAAATGTCATGACTATTTTAATTGTGAACAAAAGAAATATATATATGTATATATATATATATATACATATATATAGTCTTCATTAAGAATAATTATTTCATATAACCTGTTACTCTTTATTATTTTCCTGGAGTCATTTAGGAAAACTTGTAGTGCCTTATAAAATCACTGCACATGCAACAAAATTTATCACTTTCTTTATACAATAAGTGTATTTGTATACTAGAGGAGTGAATTTCTGTGTCAAACCCTGATATGATCTAATTGTTCAGGCTTGGGTGAGTTAATACATTTCTGTAACTCAATATCCAACTATTCTTTGACAAAATATTAAAGATGAAACACGGTTGTGTAATGTCAAATTTAAAGGTAAAACATTTATTTGGTAAAAAAATTACATGAAAAGTGTTCTTTATTTATGTAGCATATTGGTTAGTATCCTAGCATGTATATTAGTATTTATTATCATGTCCTGCATGTTTCATATCAAAATTATTACACGTGAAAAATAAAGGTGGACTTTTGCATGTAGTAACTGACATTTATTTTTCTAAGACATATTATGTGCAACATGTATTATTTTTCTGCAAAAATTTAATGTTATTATATACCTAAAATATCATAAAACATAGACACAATATATACATGGCATGGCAGTTAAAAATAATTCTTCTCCTTGTATTCATGAAAAGTCCAACATTAAAAATATTGCACAGAAAACATTCTTGTTTGCTCCCTAAATAAATGTAAAATGAGATTGTAGGTGTCTTTATTTGATTTTCACTATATACATTAAAGAAATTAAAACATTGTTGTTATTTTTACATCATCAAATCAATCCTTAGGTATAGGGGGAGGTTTCTCAGTCCCGCCTAGCCCATAGTCTGGCTGAATCTTTCCCATGCAAGCTCTTACAGCAACTTATAATCACTTGTATGCTTATATTAATTGCAAATTGTATGGCCTATGGCTTAGGCTTCTTGCTAGCTAGCCCTTACATCTTAACTCAACCCATTCCTAGTAATCTATGTTTTGCCAGAAATTCATTGCTACGTTAGACACATATGGCCTTATTTTCCTCTCTGTCCTTCTGGCCCAATATATTCAACCCATCTCACTCTGTTTTTCCTATGATAAATTTCCAGTCCCTAAAAACTGAACATTTACCTCCTGAAGATGGCAATTTGGATGCCAAGATTCTGGTGCAATTATTGCTACATCTGTACCCGTTTCTACAGGACCTTCAATGACAATGTCATTTATTCACACCTTTAATTTTAGTCTTGACTCATTTATAGAAGTCTGCCAAAATATTCACTTTATTATTTGTCCTGAATTTTTGTTTGTTTGTTTGTTTTGAGACAGGGTTTCTATGTGTAGTTTTGGTGCCTGTCCTGAGTGTCACTCTATAGACCAGACTAGCCTCAAACTCATAGACATCTGCCTGACTCTGCCTCCCGAGTGCTCAGATTAAAGGTGTACACCACCACTGCCCGTGTCCTGAATTTTTGTACTCTCTTCTATAGCTGCTCTAACATCCAGAGCAGTGTGGTTTCTTACTACAGGCATTAGGCTCTTTAATTGCTCTGGGAAGAAGTTTCCTCCAGGATGACAGAAAATAACCAAACTGAATTTGACATGGGGGCCTGCAAGATGCCCCTCAAGGCATTTCCCAATGGCAGAGGGTTTCCTTGTCTGTCCCTTGTTGACCTACATTCATTAATCCAATGTCTGCCTTTGCCACACCTTCAGCATAATCGAGAAGTGAGGGGCATTCTGTTGAGATTATTCTTAGGAAAACCATTGTTTCTAGGAATGCCCTATTTATAATCCCTTTTTATGTTACCTTGTTTACTACAATTGAAATGCTTGATATTTCAATTTTTCTTCAAACCTCTGGAAATCACCTCTCCTATCCAAGTGTCATCATGGTTACAAGATTCAATATTGATTGTATCTTGGATCTATTATTCTAAGAGTGCTGATCTTGCCTTTAATGGCCCAAGGAATTGTGTATTATAATTTTCAAAAGCCAGAGATTCAATTATTACTTGCCTAGATTCTGAATTTGGTATCTTTCTATTTACTGCTGAAGTCAATCTTTATAAAACATAAATAAATGGTTTCTTTTGGACCCTGTATAACTTTAATAAATGACTCAGTTTCCTTCCCTACATCTTCAATTCTGTCCCAAGCATCCAAGGCTGCTGCACAACATAAAGCCAGGGTGTGGTCATTATATAGGGTTGCTTTTCTACATTAACATAATCTCCCTCTCCAATACTTTGGTCTTGGGAGATTTCCACACCTCTAGCCCTACTTTGTTGTTCAATGGTCTTAGCCTCATCTTTATACCAGATCCTCCACTATAATTGAGAACCCAGCTCCAAAACAGCTGTAACCAAGTCTCTCCAGTCTTGAGGGATAATTCTATTATAAGTTGGCCATGAGTTTAACATCTGCTTCCCAAAAGGTGAATGCATGTCATATGAGACTATCACTTGTGTGAATTACCTTAAATCTAACATTTACACAGAATTCAGCTCTTACACAGCCTTAGGGATATCAATAATTTGGCAGTTCCTGTAAGGTTACTGGGTAAATTAAGGTTGGCTATTTGAAAACCTTAGGTTGTTCCTCTCTAACCTTATAATGTAATGCTGAGAATGGTTCTCTTTAAATTCCTCTGTCTGAGTCTGAATAGTTCTATGATCTGTTTTAATAGCTTTTTCTTTTTCTTTTTCTTTTTTTGGTTTTAGTTTTTTGAGACAGGGTTTCTCTGTGTAGCTTTGGAGCCTATCCTGGAACTTGCTCTGTAGACCAGGCTTGCCTCAAACTCACAGAGATCCACCTGACTCTGCCTCCCAAGTGCTGGGATTAAAGGCATGTGCCACCACTGCCCATCATAACTTTTTCTAAAACTTGTATCTTGGCACTCATATTAACCAACTTTTTAAATGATAAAACAAAAATGATCAAACAGATATTTTCAATTGACATTGTGTAAATCCCATTTAAATTAGTTTTCCTCTCATTTACTTGCTCCATTTTCAAACTGTCCAGCATATTATCATACAGAGATCTAATTCCCTCCATTGTAATAGTGTTCGCCATTTTTTAGTATGGAAAAAAAAGCCTCTTTTAATTAATTCCTCCAGTTAAGAAATCCCAATAGTCTCACCAAATCTGCTAAAGATGACAATGAAGACGTGAGGCTGACTGTCTTTGCATAGAAGAGTAGAAGCCTGAGCAGGTTTTCAAGGCAGCTATCTGGTGGGTAGCAGCCCAAGAAGGGATCCAGGGAAAGACCACAACTCACTTGGAAAGAAGAAGCCAAAGAGCCAGCTATCCAAAAGGAGGAATGTGTGAAAGTCGCTAACTCCTATGGTTTTTGGAGCCCAAAAGCCTATGGAGATTGTTGCAGATAGGCTATAACGGAAAAATCCCAAAAGAAAGGAAAACCTAACTGGTAGAGTAGTGACTCCAGCTTTGTGCAGCTCCAGCCTGTGCTGGTGGCTGTGAAAGCACAGGCAAAGCAGCTTTTTCATGAATTCATATCCCACAAGTTTGATCCCAGATGTAGGGTAAATTCTAATTGGTCTTAATAATGAAAACTTAGAGTCAGATATCAGGGTGAAAGCTGAAAGATCAGAGAAGTAGAACAGCCAGCCATCAGAAAGACTTCTTACCTCTAGGAATCCACAGACTGAAAGGGGTGAGCTTTTGTCTCTACCCTGCCTATCACTTCCTCTCTTCACCCAGCCATATCACTTCCTGTTTCCTCTTTCCAAGTGCTGGGATTAAAGGCCTGTGCTGTGGGATGGTCTGTATGTCAAATTGCTCTGATTGGTCAATAAATAAAAAACTGATTGGCCAGTAGCCAGGCAGGAAGTATAGGCGGGACAAGCAGAGAAGAGAATTGAGAGAACAGGAAGGCAGGGGGAGACACTGCCAGCCACTGCCATGACAAGCAGCATGTGAAGATGCCGGTAAGCCATGAGCCACATGGCAAGGTATAGATTTATAGAAATGGATTAATTTAAGATATAAGAACAGTTAGCAAGAAGCCTGGCACGGCCAAACAGTTTGTAAGCAATATAAGTCTCTGTGTTTACTTGGTTGGGTCTGAGCGGCTGTGGGACTAGTCAGCGGGTGACAGAGATTTGTCCTGACTGTGGGCCAGGCAGGAAAACTCTAGCAACAGGCCTGTGCCTCCCAAGTACTGAGATCAAAGGCATGAGATCCCAAGTGCAGGGATTAAAGGTACGTGCCACCACTGCCTGGCCCCTAGTGGCTACCTGTGCACTTTGATCTTTATTTATATTTATAACTAAAGGCAAGCTTTATTTGTTAGAGCAGAAACAGAATATCACCACACTCAGGGAATCTAGCATGAGAGGAGGCTGAAAGAGTGTAAGAGCATGAGGGATTAGATGACCCGGGCAGAACAAGGCCCTGTAAGTTGTCCAAGCAAAGTTCATATGAATTCACACAGATTTCAACAGCAAGCACAGGGACACATGAGTCTGCATGTCCTCTAAGCTTATATCATGGCATTTAGTTTTGTGGTTTTTATGGTACTTTTAAGTATATAAATGAGTGTGTCTCTGATTTTTCTGCCTTTGCTTGGGGCACTTTTCATTTTGTTAATTTGCCTTGTCCAGCTTTGATGTGATGATTTTCCTTCTCTGTTGTTATATTTTATTTTATGTTTGGCTGTTAGCTCTTTCAAGCCTGTTGTTTTCTAATGAGAGACAAAAGACTGGATTTGGATGAGAGGAGAGATGGGGAGGAACTGAAAGCAGAAGAGGAGGGGGAAACTGTAATATGAGAAAAGTTTCTATTTTCAATCGAAGGAGAAATACAAATTTTAAGATACATATTTACCTTATGATTTTAAAATGAGAAAACATTTTTATCCTCCTCAATGATAAGCTAGTACACCCAAAAGTCAAATTGTAACTTGCTTCCAAATTACTAATTCAAAATCATGACCAATACTTTTGGAAGTTTAGATCCATGCATTAATACAAACAGTTTTGAAAGGACCATCTTTCTTTATTAGGCTACATTGAAGTTTTTAAAGAAAATTTTAGAAGGATTAACTCTGCTTCTACACATAGCTCACAGAATAAGAAATAATAATTTTCAGGTGGCTATAAAAGTAAGAGCATTTGCCTAAGAAATGAAGAATTTGTAAAATTTGGAAGCAAGCAGGGGCCTTACTCCCTGACGTAATTACCCCTGCTCCTGGTGTCACATTTTGTACCAAAGAGCTGTGAAAAACTGTACCGTCCATAATATTCTAGTAATAGTATTAGAAATACTAATGTCAATCCATCTGTTAGGATAAGAGAGAGACACCTCCCATCACTGTCTAAGTTTATGGCTCTTTGAACACCATGTACCAGCTCAAAGACACTCTCATTTTGTGGGGTAGGTTAAGATAACAGGGTTGGTGACAGCAATAATTTTTCATATTAAGCATTCTATCCAGACAGACTGTGTTTTCCCATGTATGTTTTAACTAATAAATCTATAACACTGCTACAGTAGGGGAAAAAAGAGTTTTATGGGCTTAAATACTAAATTCAGACATTGTATTTACCAGGTTTAAAACATTCTTCCTCTCCTGTATGACTATGCTGGAAGAACTACATGAAATAAGAATCAAATGTGTACTTTTAAGTGGATTGGCCAAAGCCATGGTCAATCTGTGCTCAGTTCATATATGTCAATGTGTATCTCTTTAATTTCAGCTGTCTGACTCAACACTACTTCTGGAGAAATTTAATTCAAAGGCTCTCACTGTCACAGAGTATTCATTTTAAACCAATATGTGAATTGGCAGGGATAACAGGGAGAGATTCTATAGGGTCTCTTTAAAGAACTGCCATTAAAAGAAAATAATTAAATCCTTTCAGCATCATGTTGCTTACTCTCTCACTGGACCTTTTGCTGATATATTAGACATTGTGTGCCAGAGTAATTGCTACCATATTTCAAATGAAATGGTTTATTTGGAACCATGAACTAATTCAATTAAAAAGTTCATTGCAAATATATGTTTTCATTGCATGAGGCGTATTTGTCATCTTGCACTGTGATTTGGTAAAGGGGAGGTAATAAATATCCAGTGCCTCAAGGACTGCTGTGCTCCGTTTGTTTCTAAAGGTCTAAAGTGCATGTTTTAAGACTTTTGTTGTATAAATGCCAGTATAATTAAAGTTACCACAGTATAAACATCTAAAAGAAACAAAATGTATTTTATGAAATACTGCAAATGGATAAACAAATATATGAGGGGGAACAGTAAACAAATTCTTTGGAAAACAAATACCCATGTATCTATAAGCATCTTTCATACACACACACACACACACACACACACACACACACACACACAGACATTTATAATATATGATAACTGATAATATTTACTAGTATCAAGATCTTATTTAAATATAGGTTGTCAATAATTAATGATGATATCATCACCTGTCATTATCCTTAATGTTACCTCAGTATAGATTTTCATGAGAAATGAAACTTTGTCTACTGAATAACCAACGAAAAAGTCAAACAATATAATTAATTTAATTCAAGAAGAAATGTGAATTAGGAAGTTTAGAGTAGAATTCAATTCATTTTATTCTGATATTAGGTTATTTTTATTTATTTATTTTTCTATTATACTCTTATTCTTATTTTTTATTTTGTATTAGAGGTTATAATATAAATACAAGAGTTTTCCCTTATGTTTCTTCCTCTCCAAAACCTCCCATATTCTTCTCCTTGCGATCCTTCACTTTCATGGTCTCTTATTTCATTAATTGTTACTGCCTGCATAAACACACACCCACACACACACATGCGTGTGCACACACACACATATGTGTATGGGTTTACATATAGATTCCTACATATAACCTGCTCATTCCATATAATATTACTTATATTTATATTTCAGGGCTGATCGTTTGGAACTGAACAAGCCATTTGTGTATCCTTTCCTTCTCCACTCTCAGCTCATATGTTTTTCAAATATTTGGCATGTACATTGCTAATACTCTTGTTCAGATCACATTTAGGCAGATTATTTTTACTATACTGCACAGTATTAATTTAAATATGTTCTGGGATTTAATTATGAATGGATGTACCAGTTTCCCACATTTCCTCTAGTTATGCTTAACAAATTTTAGGAGTTGAAATTATCTGACTAATGAACTAGATGATATGACACTACCCTACATATTCATAGAAACACCATAATTGTTTTACATCTGTTCTCTTTTTTTTTCATTTTTAATTGAAAATTGATTCTTCTTCAAATTGATGACTACCCTAATTGTCATCAGAGTCTTTATCATAAAACTGATGGAAACAGATGCAGGGATCCACAGCCAAGCACTGGGCTTAGTTCCAGGAGTCCTGATAAAGAAAGAGAGGAGGGATTGTATGAGCCAGGGGGATTAAGGCCATGACAGGGAAATCCACAGAGACAGCTGACCTGAGTTCCTGGGAACTCATGGACTGTGCACCAACTGTTAGACAGCCTGCATGGGATCAACCAATGCCCTGTACATGTGTGTAAAAGTTGTATAGCTTTGTCTGATTGTAAGGCTCCTAGCAGTGAGATCAGGGCCTATCCCTGGTACTTAGCTGGTAACCTATCCCCCATGCTGGATTACCTTGCCCAGCCTTGATGCAGGGGGAGGAGCTTGGTATTGCCTCCATTTGAAGTGCCATGCTTTGTTCAAGCCCATGTGAGACCTGGCGCTTTCTAAATGGAGTTGGAGGAGTGGATGGGGAGGGGGTTAGATGGGAAGTGGGGGGATGGGAAGACAGGATGGTGGGGAAACTGTAGATGGTATGTAAAATAAATGAAAAAAATTGTTAATTAAATAAAAAAGAAAATAGAATTCAATAAAGAGAAAAAATGTTGAAAAGAAAAAAATGTAAATTGATTCTTCTTTTTTTTTTTTGGTTTTTCGAGACAGGATTTCTCTATGTAGCTTTGCACCTTTCCTGGAACTCGCTTTGGAGACCAGGCTGGCCTCAAACTCAGAGATCCGCCTGCCTCTGCCTCCCGAGTGCTGGGATTAAAGGCATGCGCCACCACCGCCCGGCTGATTCTTCTTTTATACCTAACATGGCAACCAAAGTTTCCCTGACCTTTACTCCTCCTAAATCCCACCACCATCACCCCTTTTCCCCATATCTACTCCTCTCCTTTTCCCTTCAGAAAGAGGCAGGCCTCCAAGAGTCAACAACCAAACATCACAAAACACAATACAATAACACAAGGCAAAAGCTTCTCATCAAAGTTGAATAAGGCAACCCAATAAGAGGGAAAGAGCCTCAAGAGCTGGCATAAGAGTGAGAGATACACGCCCTCCCATTTTTAGCAGTTGGATCAAAACACCAAGCTAACAGCCATAGGCTATCTTCAGAGGAGCATTCAGGTCCCAGGTTTGTTGCTTTTGTTTCTGTGAGACCACATCAGACCTGCTTCAGGGGGACATGGTTTTATGGTGTGCTCCATCTAGATATCAAAAAACAAATAATCCAATTTAAAAATGGGGTTCAGAACTGAACAGAGAATTCTGATTTGAGGAATCTCAAATGGCCACAGAAAGCTTAAAGAAATGATGAACATTCTTAGCCACCAGGGGAATGCAAGTCAATCCTATTCTAAGATTCCATCTTACAACTGTCAGAATGGCCAAGTTCAATAACACAAGTTACAGCTCATATTGACAAAGATGTAGAGCAAGGGGAACACTTTTCTATTTCTGTTGGGAAAGCATACTTGCACAGCCACAATCCTCAGAAAATTGGAAATCAGTCTACCTTAATACCCATTTTATACCACTCTTGGACATATATGCAAAGTATCATACATTCTACCATAAGGACACTTGCCCAACTAATTTCATTATTGTTTTATTCATAATAGCCAAATCTGGAAATGTCCTTCTGTAGCTGGAGAGCTTCTCTCCGGGTCCCGCCAAGCCCCGGCAGTCCGACAGCCCACTTATAAAATAAACACACAGACTCTTATATTATTTACAAACTGTATGGCCGTGGCAGGCTTCTTGCTAACTGTTCTTATATTTTAAATTAACCCATTTCTATAAATCTATACCTTGCCATGTGGCTTGTGGCTTACCAGAATCTTCACATGCTGCTTGTCATGGCTGTGGCTGGTAGTGTCTTCCCCACTCAGCCTTCCACTTCCCAGAATTCTCCTCTCCTTGTCCCACCTACTTCCTGCCTGGCCACTGGCCAATCAGTGTTTTATTTATACAGAACGATATCCACAGCATCCTTCAACTGAAAATGAATAAGGAAAAAGTGGTACATTTACACAACAGAGTACTACCCAGCTGTTAAAAAAAATGACATCATGGAATATGCAGGCAAATGGATGCAACTAGAAAAAAATCACCCTGAGTGAGGTACCCCAGATGAAGACAAATATGTTATGTATTCACAGATAAGTGAATACTACTTCTTAAGTACATGATAATCAAACTGAAGTCCACAGATCCACAGAGGTGAGTTAAGGAGGGCAACTCTATGCCAATGCCTGCAACTCCCTGAAAAGTGGACATAGAATAGATGTTGAAGCTGAACTGAGGGTGCAGGAGATAAAAGTGGGAAGGATCAGGGATGGGGCTAAAGGGACAGAAGGGGAGAGTGCAAGAGGAGTTTTCAGGAATTGAGGGGCATTTGGGGGTTGTCTGCAAACCTAGTGCAGTAGAAACTTCCTGGAAACTATGATAGTTACCCTAGTGAGGACTCCTGAGATTGGAGAATACAGTGTCCAAATTGGTCATTTTTTATAGCCATGCAAAGCTTTCAGGGGGCAGGGCATGGTTACATTCATTCTAGTTGTTGGCTGAGGGGATCCTGTG
Organism: Peromyscus attwateri; assembly: GCA_902168425.1. Taxonomy (NCBI): domain Eukaryota; kingdom Metazoa; phylum Chordata; class Mammalia; order Rodentia; family Cricetidae; genus Peromyscus; species Peromyscus attwateri. Next base: position 4,653 of record CABHPP010148254.1, on the reverse strand, counting down.
GAGCTCCCTAAATAACTCAGGCTGATGCTAGTGGGTCACTCTCTGAAAATTGACATGGGGGGTCCTATTGTGGAAGAAAACATCCGCATAGCTCATTGAATATAGAAAAGTGCAGCTGGTGCGTACAAAGAGCCTTCACCCCAAATTCCAGTCTCTTTGGTATGGGAATGTACTCTGCAGACTTCAGAAAGAGAAACCAGGACAGCAAGACAGCCACAAAACCTTCAGCCTAAAATCTGTCCTGTCTACAAGATGTGTCAAAACAGGCAGGGTGGCAAAAAGTTCCTGGGAGTAGCCAATCAATGTCTGATTTAACTAGAGGACAATACCATGAGACACCATGTTATACGCAATTTTCTTTTTGCATTGAAAGAATACTTACCTTATTCAGGTTAAAGTCAGTCAGCCAATTTAAGCCCAAAAGTCCCATAAAAGTAAAGAATTGGAAAGAATGCAGTTCTGTCCATTGAGATATTGAATAGCGATCACTGCAAAACAAATTTAGTGAGGAGTTCATGTGGCCTATACCTTTGTGTTCACTTTTACTCATTTTTAATTTCTTCCTATCTGAAAAGCAATATCTTGTACCTGAAGTTTTCCTGTGTCCAACCTGGCCCATGGTCAGGACAAATCTCTCTCACCCACCAGTCTTGCAGCTGCTTGGACCCAATTAACCACACAGAGGCTTATATTACTTAAAACTGCTCAACCTACCACTGTCTTGCTCTTACATTTAAAGTAACCCATAATTCATATTTATGTTTATCCACATGGCTTGGTATCTTTTCTCAGTTCTGCCTTCACATCTTGCTTCCTCTGTGTCTGGCTGATGACTCCTGACTCAGCCTTCCTGTTCCCAGAATCATCTTCTCTGCTTATCCCACCTATATTATACTTCTTGCCTGGCCCCTGGCCAATCAGCATTTTATTTATCAATCAATCAGAGCAACACATTCACAGAATACAGAAAGACATCCCTATGGTGATATTTTATTTGTACTAAAATGTGATTTGTATGTTAATAAATAAAGTTCCCCGGGGGTCAGAGCTAATAGCAAGTCATAGCAGAGCTGGGTGTTGGTGGCGCATGCCTTTAATCTCAGCACTTGGTAGGCAGAGCTAGGTAGATCTCTGTGTGTTCAAGGATACAACCAGCATTGGAGACACGCCTTTAATCTCAATACCAACCATAGAAGATCTGGAGGTCTGTACAGACAGCCAGTGACTAGGAGGTCATGTGGTTGGGTTTACAACCAATGAGAAGGCAGAACAGAAAGTCTGTATAAAGACAAACACACAGGAAGTAGGTCTCTTGGCTGAAGAGGATAGCTGCAGCAGTGAAGGGTAAGGCTCTTAGCTCTGACCTCTTGGGCTTTCATCTTTGCATTGCAATTGTGTTTCTTATTTAATAAGACAGTTACTTCTACACATCCCCAGGACCTACCCTTTTCTTTTTTTTCAAAAAGGAAGGTTTTAACTTTAACATGGTAAAATCACATATAAAAAACAATTATCAAGCAAGAATAACAGTTACAATACCTAGTTTATTTATAATATCTAATCTATTTGTATTTGATAAAATTAAAGAAGATATCCTATCTTATATTTGTGAGTCTAAGGTTTCATATCTAACTTATCTTTTATCATGACTAAGAAAATTATAACTCTCTAGTCTTTACATCAAAGACTTCAGAAGAATAAGAAAAGGGAAAGTGCTGTGGATATGGCTCTGTATGCTATGAATGTGTTGCTCTGATTGATTGATAAATAAAACACTGATTGGCAAGTAGCCAGGCAGGAAGTGTAGTATAGGCTCGACAGGAGAGACAAGAATTCTGGGAAGTAGAAGGCTGAGTCAGGAGACGCTGCCAGCTGCCAACATAAGAAGTAAGATGTAGCAGAGACCCCCGCCACTTCCTGAGACTTAGAGACCAGCCCCCAGCTCCCACCCTGCCCTGGACGGACTTCCCTTCTGGACAAAGGTGAGTGCCCGCCATCACCCTAGATCCTGTCCCTGGGTGCCAGCCCCCCCTGGCAAGACCTGCGCACCTTGGCCCCAAGTTCTGGCCAGTGGGCAGGTTCCCTTCTACCCCCACCCCTACCGGGAAGGGCCCCCTTCTCCAAGATCCCCTGCAGTCTCCAAGCCCTGCCCCCAAGTCCAGCACCCCCGGAGACCCCCGCCACTTCCTGAGACTTAGAGACCGGCCCCCAGCTCCCATCCTGCCCCGGACGGACTTCCCTTCTGGACAAAGCTCCCATCCTGCCCCGGACTTCCCTTCTGGACAAAAGACTTCTCTTCTGAACAAGAGCTGCCATCTTGCCTCGGACTTCCCATCTGGACAAGAGCTCCCAACCTGCCTCGCACTTCCCATTTGGAGAAGAGAGTCCCATCTGGACAAAAGAGAGAGACTTCCCGAATCTGTCAGCTCTTTCTCCACCAAGTGAGCTGATAAGACCAAGATCGAACACAAGGAGATGGGCAGACATCCAGGCAGAAGTACATACAACAAAATGAAGAGCAATACAGCATCACCAGAACCTAGCCCTCCTCCAACATCTAGAGCTGATCATCAAAAATTGGAAGAAGCAGAAGAAAACAGCCTTATGAATAATATCATGAAGAAGATAGAGGCTTATATAGAGGAAAATACAAAAAAATTGCAAGAGCACTGTAAAAACCTAGAGGAAAGGACAATTAAAGTAGAAGAAAAAAATAAAGTCCTGGAAGAAAACAATAAAGCACTGAAAGAAAAACATGAAAAAGCAATGAAACAAATGGAGGAAACAGTCCAAGACCTGAAAAGGGAAATAGAAAAAATGAAGAAGACTCAAACAGAGGGAATGCTGGAAATAAAAAATCTAAGTAAACGATCAGGAACTTCAGATGCAAGTATAACCAACAGAATGCAAGAGATGGGAGAGAGGATCTCTGGCGTTGAAGATACGGTAGAAGAAATAGATTCATCAGTCAAAGAAAACACTAAAGCCAACAAAGTCATGACCCATAATGTCCAAGAAATCTGGGACACCATGAAAAGACCAAACCTGCGAATAATAGGGATAGAAGAAGGAGAAGAATATCAACTTAAAGGCACGGAAAATATATTCAACAAGATCATAGAAGAAAACTTTCCCAACTTAAAGAAGGAAATGCCAATGAAGATACAAGAAGCCTATAGAACACCAAACAGACTAGACCCCCAAAAAAAGTCCCCTCGCCACATAATATTTAAACAACTAAACATACAGAATAAAGAAAGAATATTAAGAGCAGCAAAGGAAAAAGGCCAAGTGACCTATAAAGGCAAACCCATCAGAATAACACCCGATTTCTCAATGGAGACTTTGAAAGCCAGAAGAACATGGACAGATGTAATGCAGACACTAAGAGTCCATGGATGCCAGCCTAGACTAATATACCCAGCAAAACTTTCAATCATCATAGACGGAGTAAACAAGACATTCCAAGACAAAGCCAGATTTAAACAATACTTATCCACAAACCCAGCCCTACAGAAAGCACTAGAAGGAAAATTCCAGCCCAAGGAAGTCAGAGACACCCTTGAAAACACAGGCAATAGATAACCCCACAGCAGTAAACCCCAAAGATAAGAAGTACAGACACACTACCACCAAAAAATAACAGGAATGAACAATCACTGGTCATTAATATCTCTTAATATCAATGGACTTAATTCGCCTATAAAAAGACACAGGCTTACAGAATGGATACGAAAGCAGGACCCATCTTTCTGTTGCATACAAGAAACACACCTCAAATACAAAGACAGACACTACCTAAGAATAAAAGGCTGGGAAAAGACTTTCCAATCAAACGGTCTTAAGAAACAAGCGGGTGTAGCCATCCTGATATCCAACAAAATAGACTTCAAACTAAAATCAATCAAAAGAGATCAAGAAGAGCATTACATATTCATCACAGGAAGGATCCACCAAGAGGAAATTTCAATTCTGAACATTTATGCCCCAAATACAAGGGCACCCACATATGTAAAAGAAACACTACTAAAGCTTAAACCACATATAAAACCCCACACATTAATAGTGGGAGACTTCAATACCCCACTTTCACCACTGGACAGATCTCCTAAATGGAAACTTAACAGAGAAATGAAGGACTTAACTGAAGTCATGACCCAAATGGACTTAATTGATATCTACAGAACATTCCATCCTAACAAAAAAGAATATACCTTCTTCTCAGCACCCCATGGAACCTTCTACAAAATTGACCACATACTTGGCCACAAAGCAATTCTCAATAGATACAAAACAATTGGAATAACCTCCTGTGTTCTATCAGACCACCAAGGTCTAAAGTTAGATTTCAACAACAACAAAAACTACAGAAAACCTACAATCTCATGGAAACTGAATAATGCTCAACTGAATCACCAATGGGTTAGGGAAGAAATAAAGAAAGAAATTAAAGAATTCCTAGAGATCAACGAAAATGAAGACACCACATACCCAAACCTATGGGACACTATGAAAGCAGTGCTGAGGGAAATTCATAGCACTAAATGCGCACATAAAGAAGTTGGAGAAATCTCACACTAGTGACTTAACAGCACACCTGAAAGCTCTAGAACAAGAAGAAGCAAAGTCTCCCAAGAAGAATAGACGCCAGGA
>CABHPP010148253.1:0-48935 GCA_902168425.1 Peromyscus attwateri | reverse complement strand
TTGTAGCACCGGCTTTTAAGCTAACCGCTTGGGGCCTGAGGCCAAACAGACCTTGTACCCTGCCAGAGACCAGGCCGTCCGGAGCTGACCGCCGAGGCGGGAAACCGGACCCGCCGCAGACCCGCCGCGAGTCAAGCGGATTCTTGTCACGTTGGGCGCCAAATGTAGATGTAACCGACCGCCTTATTAAATAAGAAACACAGAGCCAATGTAAAGGTGAAAGCCCAAGAGGTCAGAGCAGAAGCTTACCCGCTTTCTGCCAGCTAGCTTCTTCCGCCAAGAGAGCTCTCCGAAAAGGGAGTTTCTTCCTGTGCGGTGGATTTATAAAGAGTTCTGGTTCTTCCTTCTCATTGGTTAAAAACTAACTACGTGGCTGTCTCGTCACAGTCTCTCTGTCCAGACCTCCCAAGTTTTCTATGGTTGGTATTGAGATCAAGGGCGTGTGTCTCCAATGCTAGCTGTATCCTTGAACACACAGAGATCCACCTAGCTCTGCTTACCAAGTGCTGGGATTAAAGGCGTGCACCACCACCGCCCTGGCTTTCGCTATGGCTTGCTAATAGCTCTGACCCCTAAGCAACTTTATTTATTAACATACAAATAAAATCACATTTCAGTACAAATAGAATACCACTATAATGCCCTTCAAAAATAAATAAATAAATGCTAATGTTCCATAGGATCATTTGAAACACATTTGTATTTTTACCTTTATGTGTCTCTATTTGCTTTAGCACCTTCCAAAATACATTTCAACAATTTATCCTGTGTATTTGAAGGCATACAACAATACTATCTAACATCTGTAACTTTGCCCTAAAACAGATTTTTCCCCACCACCCTCTATATCTACTCACAAATGTAAACATTAAAACCAGGCATTTAAAAAAAATGTTTAATTAAAGTTTCAAAGAATTAAATTTTTATTTATTTACTCTTCTCTCATACATTATATCCTGACCAGAGTTTCCCCTCCCTACACCTCTCCCAGTTCCCCTCCCACATCCCCTCTCCTTCCATCCTCCTCCATTTCCCTTCAGATAAGGGCAGGCCTCCCAAGGATATCAAGCGAACACGGCATATTAAATTGCAATAAGACCAGGTACATAACTTTATGTCAAAGCTAGATGCGGCAACCCAGTAGAAGGAAAGGGGTTCCAAAAGCAGGAAAAAGAATCAGAGATATCCTCCAACTCACTGTTAGGCATCCCACAAAAACCCCAAGCTAAGAACCATAGCATATATTCAGAGGACCTAGTACAGACCCATGCAGGCTCCATGATTGCCCCTTCAGTCTCTGTCAGCCCCTATGAGTTTCTGTAGACCATGTTCTCCTGGTGTCCTTGACCACTCTGGTTCCTATGATTCTTCCTCTCCCTCTTCAGAGGGATTCATTCCTCAAATTCTGCCTGATGTTTGGCTTGGTCTCTGCATCTGCTTCCATCAGTTGCTGGATTGGGCTAGGCATCAATCTATCAATACAGCAGAGACTATCATTAAGAATCATTTCACTGACTTTATTTATTTATTTATTTATTTATTTATTTATTTATTTATTTTGCCAGTTGTGTTTGGTACTATTGGGATATCCAACCTCCGGTTTCTGGCCATCCAGCCAGTGTTGGGCATGGGCTCCCTCTCATGATGTGGGCTTCAAGTTGGCTCAGTTATTTGTTAGCCATTCTTACAAGTTCCGCGTCACCATTACCCCCTGCATATGTTGCAGACAGGATGGACTGTAGGTCAAAGGTTTTGAGGCCAGATTGATCTCCCAGTCCCACCAGTGGAGGCCTTGCTTTGTTACAGAAGATGGCTGGTTGAGGTCCATATCCCTCATTACTAGGAGTCTTCAATAGGGTCATCCTGGTACAACGAATTAAATTTTGGGGGTCCAAAAGAGCTTCAATGGAAGATCTGTGAGATACTCATTTTATTCAATAATTTATGAACATTTATAAAATATTTCATTGCTGATATTGACAAAAACAAACAAACAAATAAAACTAGTGTTCTAGTTTTTTAAGAGACTTGATTATAGAATCTGAATTTTACCCTATTCTCATATATAATCAAAACTGTTACATATGGATTGTGAGATAGTTTTGAAAAATTTTCAGAATGGGAAACTTTTGAAATGAAATACACTTATCTGAAGCTTAAAAGCTAATATCCACACATAAAATATGCAATATTTTGTCCTTTTGGTTCTGGATTAATGTATCCAAGGAAACAGCATCTAATACAAACTTGCAGAGACTGGCAGTGTGCACAAGATCTGCACAGGTTGAAACCTGACAAAATATCAGCATAGAAAAAGGGAAATGGACACAAAGTCCTATCACTAACAAAGAAGTTATTTGCAACTGATACCTAATGGGAAAGAGAAATATCAGTCGTCCTCAATGGAGGGTGACTTGATCTATCAACTACATACCACGGTAGGCCGAATGCCCAGGAGTAGTTGACCGACACAACATGGACTCCACGCGTTGTTTTCGATCTTTGGTATATGCAATTTTTGGTTTTTTTTGTTTTGGTATTTTTTGTCTTACTATTTTTTTAAGTTTGCTTACTTATTTTGATTTTTATTTATTGCCTTTTTTTTGCTTTTCCTTTTTCAAGAGACAGAGTATATGAATTTGGACAGGTAGAAGTTAGAAATGTGGAGAACATCTGGGAAGAGTTGGAAAAGAGGAAGGAACATGATCAAAATACATTTTCTAAAAATAATAAAAATTAAAAATAAAAGAGCAAGAGTTACTGAAATGTAAGTTCCCAATAAGGTTGAGGAAGTAAATGTATTCCAGTCCTAAGAGGTATATCTGGGAGAAATGAAAATCAGAAAAGAAAATAAGGATATACTCTATGAGTCAGGTTTGAGTAACTAATCTACAATAACAATATAGTGTTATTCTTCAGGAGTTAAGTTATTAAAAATAGCTTCTGATTCACTCTAGTAACAGTGACAATAACATTTTTTGTGTTCAAAATTGGTATCTTAAATTGTCTTATAACTTTTTTTCTTTTTATTAACATAACAAACTCAACCTTTCCGGTGGCGGTGTATAAATCCCTTAAATTTAATGTTATTATATGCATAGCTATATCCATTTTTTTGCTGAGAATTAATCTGGCAAATACTAATTGTATCTATTTCTGAGATATAATGTGATGCTTTATATATACATATAAACATATTATGGAATGATAAAATCAACTTAATTAGTATATATAGTATTTCCAAAATGTATTATTACTTTGACAAAAAACATTTAAAATCTTCTTTTTTGGCCCATTGTGGAAGTAGGAGGGGATACAGAAAGATGGGAGGGAGAAAATAATGGCTATTTGGGAGGGTAGACATTATCAAATGTATAATAATATAATAATATAATAATGCTCATGACAGAAAAAATTTAATACATATCTTTCTGAGTTTATTTTTTCACTTAACATAATAATCTGCAATTCTATCCCATTTGTATCTGCAATAACATGATTTAATTGATTATATTTTAAATTAAAAATTTAAGTTAGTATAAACTATATTAGAAATTACAAAGAAGTAGAAAGCAGATTTGGGACAACTAGGTAATAGATGAAGACTAGTGAGAAGAGAGAGAGAAGACAAATGTTAATAATAGTGAGGATGCATAAAATCTAAATACTTTAAATTAATGTCTGAAAATTATTAACTCATTAATTTTTACAGTTAATATGTAGTAATAACAACCTAAAGATTAATTACCATTTTTTCACAAGGCACATATTGATGTTTAATGTCTAAACCTGACTAGGTCTCAGAAGGATTCTGGAGGAACACCTTGTGCACATATGTGAGTTTTCCCACAGTGGTGGACATTTGACATCTTCAAGGATAACCGATGCTGGAGGACCCCAAACTTCCCTTTCCGCAGTTCATCAATCAAAGTTCATCCTTATCTGTTAGCCCTTTGAACAAACTAAGTCCTTGGAAGAAACAGGCTGGACTTACTTTCAAAATTCTCACCACTCCTGACCATGCACTAAAGCATTCAGAGAAAAGGACAGGAAGGTGTCAACAGGGAACAGGGGAGCTCAGACCATCTTACCTTAGTGGACTCTCTTCATGAAAACCCAAGTACTCTAGATGGGGTCCAGGAGGGAGCTGGCCAACACAGGTGTCTCTCCTCAGGCTTGGAGAAAATCTTGAGTAGGTCTGAGAAACTTTCATTTTTATCCTTAAATGGGATGATGGCTGGGTTGGAGATTTTTCTATCCTTTCTTTTTTAGGGGGCAATGGGGAATTTGGTATGTTTAAGGCTCTTTAGTAAGGGGAAGGATGTCCTATTAATTTTGACAACTCATCTGTAAGTAGTTTTAATCAGACACTTCATCCAAGATCCCAAGAGGCTAACACACACACACACACACACACACACACACACACACACACACACACCACTAATCAAATACCTAGGTGGCCAGGAACCCAAGACCTTAGCCTATCCCCATTCTAGATAGCACACCAAGTTCCCTGGTTCAGTCTTCACAGATCTCAGCCCACAATGTTGTGGATGAAGAGGCTTTAGCTTCTAGTCACAGATGGCAGGCCACTTCCCAGAGAATCTGAAGGGCCATGGAGACACAGGCAAAGTGGGCCAGAATGTAGGCCCTGGAGGAGATGCATGAGTTCAGCTTGCCAAGGTAGGTCACTGTGTATACTGCATGATAAGGATGAAAAGGAAATATAACCAATCAAACAGTTGAGTCCAAGGAACTAGTGGACAAAGCCCAGAAAAGGAAATGGGTAGATATTCTCCATGTTACTGTGGTGGGCTCTGAGACAGTGCTCCATCCATGTATGGATCACTCCTGCAGTACTGGAAGCCTACACATTTCCGAGCATCCTTGGGGTTGGCAAAAGCCATCTTCAACAGCCTAGTGTAGCCTGTGATGACAGCCAACAAGTTACATCTTGATGACCACCTACATGCCACAGAACAGGATGACCAAGTGTACCTGGCTGTTCTCCATCACCAGGCCCAAGGGAGGTATCTCTGCTAGCTTTCCTGTGCTCCAATACTGGTCAGGGCAATGTTGGGTGAGACCAAAAGTGAAATTAATACCAATTAAAGCACTATGTATACACATTTGGAAATTTCATGCTGAAACCTTTTAACTTATATAGTTAATATTATTTAAGTATCATGAAACAGAGAGTACTTCACACATCTGAGGGAATTTTTATATCCTACTCTATGAGTTTTATCCTATATAATAAATACACTCAGGTCATTCAATTCTTATTTAAAAGCTTGGTTCTGAATATACTCCATTCTCAGTTTCCCACCAATGGACATATTCTCATTTGTCTACATAAGTACCTATCAAAGTGTGCCACCAATTTTAAATGAGAAACCTCAAATGGACTCTCTGGCACAAAGCCATTATTGCTTCCTCACTTCCAGAGATCTATAATTCTATTACAGAAACTCTTGTTCATTTCATAATCACTTTTTTGATCACATCATACTAACATGCATATAAATATTTAGATATATAAATGATGTGTATGTCATGAGACTCACAGTAAGCATATATTTAAAGGATTTTGCCTCAAAGTTATGACCTCAAATATTACATTATTGTATTTCATTGTCTTTGTTCTAAGCTAATGGTCCACATATTCAAACATCTTAAAATTTTCATTCTGTTTTCTTATGTGTTTACTGTCCACTCTACCTCCAATGCAAATCATCAGGAAATATAAATTTATATATATATATATATATATATATATATATATAGTAGATAATAAGTAGATAAAATACAGAATTATCTTATGATTTTTTTTGAGACAGGGTTTCTCTTTGTAGCTTTTGAGCCTGTCCTGCAACTCACTCTGTAGCCCAGGCTGGCCTTAGGTTCACAGAGATCCCCCTGCCTCTGCCTCCTGAGTACTTGGACTAAAGGCAAGTACCACCACTGCCTGAATTTAAAAAAAATAATCAGAAAAATACTTTCCTAAAACACTGATCATTTCTATTTTCAGAATAGTTCTGATACCTAGAATATGAAACAATTATTTATATGAAGTACTAGGAGTTTTTTAGGAAAGGAAATTAAAGCACAAATTAAAACCAGTTCTTTGTTTTGAAATATACATTATATTATTATTAACTACTATGGTTGAGTTTACATTTCCTATTTAGCTTTGTAAACATGGTGGTTCAAATGAGAATGGCTGCTGATAGGCTTATATATTTGAATTATTGGTTCATAGTTGATGGAACTGTCTGAGAAGGATTAGAGGGTGTAGCTTTGTTGGAGGAGATGTGTCACTGGGGTTGTTTTTAAGATTTCAAAGCTCAAGCCAGGTCCAATCTCCATCTCTTTGTCTGCTGCTATGGATCATATGTAAGTTCTCAACTACTGGTCCAGAGCCATGCCTGCTTACATGCTGCCATGATCCCTGCCATGGGGGTCATGGACTAATCATCCCAAACTATAAGCAAGCCACCAATTAAATACTTTCTTTTATAAGTTGCCTTGGTCATGGTGTCTTTTCACAGCAGTAGAACAGTAAGACAGTAAATTAAACAAAACCATCAATTATTTGTTCCTCTTTTGAGGTTAAGCTCTGTTTAATTTTCATTTTACTCTCTTTCTTGGCTTTATAATTATAGTTCTTAGATTTAAATGGTTGTTTTGGGATGATAGTACATGTCTTTAACATATCACTATTCTTAAGATAAAAATGTCCTACTTCAGCTACAGTATCTGCATCTTTAAACCCTGCTCTCCCAGCCCTTATGTTTTGCTTGTAATGTATTTTACTACAATACAGGGTTTGAACAACGCAGTGCATCATTATAAACTTAGGTTTAAACATATGATTATATTCTGAAGTAAGCTTTGTCATTTGAATAAAATTTATTTTTTTTTATGTTTTAAAAATGAATTGTCATATCCATCCCCACTTCCCATCCCTTCTGCTCCAATTCTTCCCACATACTCTTATGACTATACATTCTCAACTTCATGTACTTGTTCTTTTATTTTAAACACATTGAGTTCATTTTGTCTGGCCAGTATGTGAAGGAATATAGGGCTATTTACTGGAACAGGCATATATTCTCAGGTGCTGCTTTCTTGAAAGCTGGTTCTCCCTCCACCAGCAGCATCCAATTATCAGTACCTCCTCAGCTAGAGGCACAGCATCATAAATTCCTTCCCTATCTATGCTTAAATGTTGCCTGGCTTGACCCATGCAGATCTTGTGCAAAGCTGTTACAGCCCCTGTGAGTTTGTATGTGCAATAGATCTCTCATCGCAAGAACACATTATTTTGCTGCAGTCACCCACTAACTCTGGCTCTTCCAATTTTCCCTCCCACACTTCTGTGATAATCCCTGAACCCCAGGAGGAAGTAGTATGATATACATATCCCATTTAGGGCTGAGATCTCATAAGTCTCTTATTCTCTGCACACTGACTAGTTGGTTGTAGATCTCTGCATTTAATAGTCATCAGCTGCAAAACGAAACTTCTCTAATGAGATTTGAGAGATATACTAATCTATGTGTATAAAGATAAGTACCCAATAGGGCAGTTTAATATTATATTAATTTAGCAAATCAGAGTAAGTTTTCCCTTAGGACCTATGATCTACCCAACCATGGTTTCTTGGCTTGGTTAATGATATAAGACATGCATTTTATCTTAGAAAGCATGTCTTAAATCAAATTAGGAAAATTTGGCTTACTCTTATAACATTCATGACACTCACGTACCAGTTGGCATATCTTCCCCTACCAGGTCTTATTATATCTCACAGGTTTCAGGGCTGCATAAGACTGTCAAATAGTTTACTCTCCTGATAGTATTCATTGAAATTGCAAGCATTTTATAAGATGGCTCATAGGGCTGAAACTTCCAGGTTGGTACCAGCTTGATTTTTCCATTTCCTATGATTCAATGATGTGCTGTCATAAGCAATAGGATCATACCCTGAAGTTTTAGAGGGTAACCAAGAGCAGTGACAATATGACAACAGTTCCTAATATTCGGAGTGTATGTGACATCATTGACTAACTACGGGAACAGAGATATGACATCCCAGGCACTGGGGTTTGTTTTTGAATAATGTAAAATATATGAGAGAGTAATTATCCAAATATTACAGGGTAACTACATTTAAACTCTTTATTTTAGGAAGCTTACACATTGTTTGCCGGTACTTTTTGCAAAGGTCTTCAGTGTTAGTTCTCTCTCCCAAATGCCCACCTCTACACTGATTTTCACCTCTGCCACTTAACCCTTCCTATTCTAGTCATTCACCTTTCTTCCCTCATAACATCTATATTCTACCCTATCCTTGACATTTAGCCCTGTGATGGTATGAATGAGAATGTCTCCCATAATCTCAGGTATTTGAACATCTGGTCTACATTTGGTGGCATTATTTTGGGAGGTGATGCCACCTTGATGAATTATAACACTTTGGGGTGGGCATTAAGAGTTCAATGCTTTGCCCCATTCCCAGTTTTCTTTCCCTACTTCAGATGTATTTTATTTTATATAAAAGTCAATGTCAAAGTTCTTGTTACATTTACTATTTTCAAGATGCTGTTCTGATGTCATCTTGATTGCATTTATTCCAATGAGAAGTCTACTGTTTGATTCTTTTCATACAATGTATCTTTTTGACTCTGGTTCCTTTTATAACCTTTGGTTATTGAGAGTAATTAAAAGTATATTTTTTATTTTTTATTAAGAAAATTATTTTATTCATTTTACATACCAATCACAGATCCTCCTCTTCCCTCCTCCAACCCCTCCAGGCTCCCCCCACAACCAACCCCTCATTCCCTCCTACAAGAAAGTAAGGCTTCCCATGGGGAGTCATCAGAGCCTGGTACATTCAGTTGAGGCAGGTCCAAGCCCCTCCCCTGTCTCAAGGCTGTGCAAGATATCCCACCATAGGTAGTGGGCCCCAAAAAGCCAGCTCATGCACCAGGGATAGATCCTGATCTTACTGCCAGGGCTCCCCTTAAGCAGATGAAGCTACAAAACTGTCTCCCTATGTAGAGGGCCTAGTCCAGTTCCATGGAGGCTCCACAGCTGTTGGTCTAAAGTTTATGAGATCCCACTAGTTTGGTTTGGTTGTCTCTGTAGGTTTCCCCATCATGATCTTGATACCCCTTGCTCATAGAATCCCTCTTCTCTCTCTTTGACTGGATTCCTGGAGCTCGGCCTGGTGTTTAGCTGTGGATCTCTGCATCTGCTTCCATCAGATACTGGATGAAGGCTCTATAATGACAGTCAGGGTGTTCACCAATCTGATTACTGGAGTAAGCCAGTTCAGGCACCCTCCCCTCTATTGCTAGTAGTCTAAATTGGCGTCATCCTTGTGGATTCCTGGGAACTTCCTTAGCACCCAGTTTCCCCCTATCCCCATGATTTCTCACTCTATCATGGTATCTCTTTCATTGCTCTCCCACTCCATCCTGTTTCAGCTTGACCATCCCATCCCCTTATGTTCTCATCTCCCATCCCCTAACCTCCATTGCCCACTCCTCATCCCCAGTTTACTCATGGAGATTTCTTCTATTTCTTCTTCCCAGTGTGATCCATGCATCCCTCCTTTGGCCATTTAAGATTCGTCTGTGGAGAATTCTCTGTTTAGCTCTGCACCCCTGTTTTTAATCAGATTGTTCGGTATTTTGAGGTCTAGTTTCTTGAATTCTTTATATATTTTGGAGATCAGCCCTCTGTCAGATGTGGGGTTAGTGAAGATCTTTTCCCATTCTGTAGTCTGTCATTTTGTCTGATGCTCCGGCCAGTGGGGTCCTCAACAGGGACCTAAAGGGAGGGCTGGCGAACGGGAGGGACAAGAGACACAAAGAATGAGAGCAAGACAGGATGTCTGATCAAGCTCCAAAATTTTATTTTTCTCACAAGGCATATATAGGTAGGCAAAGGGGGTTGCAAGCAAGAAGGGACTGAACTATGGGGGTTGCAAGCAGGAAGGGACTTAATTATGAGCTGTTTGGCCAGCAGGGGATGTTGCTCTGGTGATTATCTATCTACTCTTGTCTAACTGCCTAATTGCTTAACTGCAGCTTGTTCACCTGATATCTGAGAAGAGGTTCTGGTATCTGTGAGAAGAGGTTCTGGTGCTATGGAGACTTAAGCAAGGCCTAGATCTAAGAAAAGAGGAGAGAAGCCCAAATATGGCAGCATGTGTGTCAAGGGTCGCTTAGGCTTATGGCTCCTGTCATTCTTATTTACCATGTCCTTTGCCTTACAGAAGCTTCTCAGTTTCAAGAGGTCCCATTTATTAACTGTTGCTCTCAGTGTCTGTGCTACTGGTGTTACATTTAGGAATTAGTCTCCTGTGCCAATGCATTCAAGACTACTTTTGAGTAGAAATATCTTAATGAATACATTTTATAACAACAAAACAAATTATGCAAAAATAACTCAAAAGTTTCATAAAGAGAATAAAAATGAAACATATTTTAAATAATGTTTGTTAAGTTTTTGAGAATTACATACAATGAGGTTTGATCATGACTTATACATATATAGAAGATTATTTCATAGGAAAGAAATGTTGAGTCTACTGAACACAGAGCTTTTATATCATACAGTAAATATTGTTATTCTTTGTATTCAAGGGAGCCACTTTATCTTTCTACTAATTTGATTTTATATTAATATCCCCTAACAAAACATATCAGATCAAATGTAGTTTTGATTCTGTTTGGAAGGTATGCCAAAGATGTATCTTCTTGGACTAAACTATATCCTTTCAAAATTTTATGTGAAATCCTCTTCTTTGAGGTGACTATATTTAGAAATAAGGCCTTCAGAACTCAGTTTCTTAAACTCTAGGTCATATAACTGGATGCATAGGTTGCAAAATATTTGGCCACTGGGAAACGTTTTCTGAAAATGCAGTAAGCAGGAATCAATTAAGAAGAAAAGGCTAACTGAACCGGAAGTGTTTCTGGTAGTACACTCTTAGTTGCATTGCACATCACTGAAGCTTTAGTTCTGAACAAACAACACGTGCAAATCTTGTCCCACCAAGCAATTCCAACATATGCTGCCTCCGACAACATATTCAAGACTAGAATATATAATGGATGACATAAAATTTTACTGTAATGAAAACAACCTTGAACTTTCATGCATGCACTTTCCAGACTCCTAGGTTCAACTCTTCCACTCAAGAGTGATCTCCTAGTTCTTCCTAGTCTTACTACAACTGTGCAGAAGTTCAGAAACTCTTAATGTATAGTAAACTGAAGCTTATATCACTTTTTTCCCTTCTTTTAAGAATTCATATTTTTCTCAGCCTGATACCCAGTGTCGATAAATCATTTTCAGTACTGTTTATCTTTTTTAGTTGTTTTAGACAGAAAAAGCACATCAGACCCAGACAGAAAAGGAAGATTCTTTCCCTAAAGTATAAATATATATTTGTAAAAGCTGAATTGATAATTAGTTTGGAACTTAAGGGATTCATCACTGTTTTGACTCTACTACTTTTCAGAGTTATGGATGCATGTCAAATGCCCTGAGTATTTATGCCTCATTTCCTCATTTGTAGCTCTGGGAAGCAAATAAATAACTAAGCCTTCTGAGTAGAATTTCATTAGAGGAAATATTTTGATGAAGAGTTGAACTCACTAAAGGAAGTTTATATATAATGAAGAGGTTTCAACATTTTTAACCACACCTAGAAAGTTCCAGTTACATTATAAAATAATAAAATGTCAAAGTAAGTATGAAAGTTTTCTACTATTACTGTGATGGCTGCAGTCGAACTCTGGGAGGGGAAAGGAGGGGAGGTGTATATATATATATATATATATATATATATATATATATATATACACACACACACACACACACACACACACACACACACATATATATATATATATATATAACTAATATATATGAGTTTTGAGAGATTTTCAATTTTATATCCTACATTAGCCTATAAATGACTATGTGGCTCAAGCTGTCCATGAACTCATGGCAATCCTTTTGACTCAACATCTTGAGTATTGGTATTTTATGTATGAGCCACCATGCTGGGCTCCTATTTTTTTGTTCTTCTTGCTTGTTTTATTTGTGAGTCTTTTGCTTGATATTTAGTTATTGAACACCCAAAACAAACCTTTCATGCGTATATTTCCAATCTTATAGAGTTAAGTTTACTGTATTCCTTTTATTTAAAAGGAAGACAGAAAAAAAATGACTGAGGTAATAAAGATATATAATGGAACTTACATAGAAGTTGAGTTCTGCAAGCTATGGTGTATAATATTGTGAATCATAAATAGTTTGCAATAAAAAAGAAATAATTGCATTTGATAACAACTTGCAAATATTGGAAAATTGTATCAGAAGTGATGACAATTCTAAAAAGGAAAAGGAAATTGAAGGGGACAAGAAACAGAAAATAGATTAGACAGAGATACCTTTGCATTGAGGAAACAAGTGTTTAAAAATGACTTCTAAAAAATTACTCTTCTTGATCAAAGGGAAGATGTCATCTAGGAGAGTACACTATGAAACTGTCTTTAAATGCTTTTCAAAATATGTATCTGGAAAAATATCATTTAGATTCATTTTACTAAAAAAGTCTCCTCTTCCCACATATTCACAATTGCAAAAGAAATGCTAAGTAAGAAATTGGTTTTAAGTAACTTAAAGTTGATCTTTAAACACAACTTTTACTTTTAGTGAAAAAAGAAATGGCAGACATTTTCTTTAGTTTGCTTTTTGTACAACCTTGTGTGAAAAGTTTCAGTAGTTTAATATGTCAAAGAGGCAGTTTTCAGGGTGTTCAGAAGAGAAGATTTGGTATAAAACTAACCCTGCATGCACCTTGATATCAGTCTTCCAAATCAGTGATAAAATAAATTTCTGATCTTGAAACCACCCAATATGTGGTATTTTGATATAATTTTACTGGATAACGAAAACAGAAAAACTTTCTACTTATTTTTAATGGGAAAATATGTTGCCATACAGTTGAATTATTAGAATAAAAGAAAAGAAGATAAAGGCAGAAGGGAGCATTATGTTATAGGAGTTAGCAAGCTATTGGCTTCTTGCTGACTTTCAAAACTAAGTTGTGTCAAACTGTATTGTTTTCTGATTTATTTTTCAATTCAGCAAAATACTTAGTCATTGCTTCAGTGTTTACTCTGAAAGAAGTCAATGTTCTCTCAAAGTTCTAAGTTTGAGAAATATGACACTCTCATGTTCATTATATTGACTCATATCTTCTGGCATTTACATAATTGTAACATGAATCTTAAAAAGTTCTTATTAATAAGATCAAACCTGAGGCCAGTTATTGGGGTGAACTGGAATATCAGAGAACCAGAACCAGCCACAGCTACCTCACCTCATCCTCAGCTGGTCTTGTTTCCTCAGACTGGAGGCCTCTGAGTCCTCAACCAGAATGGGTCTCAGCTGAACTTCTGCTCAAAAGCCTGAATGCTTAACCAGGCCAAATGCTTAACCAGCCAAACGTTCTGGTCCTCACGCCTTTATATACCTTTTTGCTTTCAACCACCATGCCCTGGGATTAAAGGCTCGCTTTCTGGGATTAAAGGCGTGAGTCACCATGCTTGACTGTATCCTTAAACAGATGGATTTCTGTCTCTGGAATGCTAGGATTAAAGGTGTGTGCTACCACTGCCTAACCTCTATGTTTAATATTGTGGGTGTTCTGTCTCTGACCCCAGATAAGTTTATTAGAGTGCACAGAATTTGGGGAATACAATGCCACCACACATAATTGTCTGAAACACAGCAGTATTTTTAGTGTTATAATTTTTATTTTATTATCTATAGTCTTTTTCTTTTTAAATCAAGAAAAAAATTTTACTCATTTTACATACCAAAGATCCCTGTCTTCCCTCCTCATGCTCCTCCAGCCTTCCCCTCCCAACCCAGCCCCCATCCCCTCCTAAAAGAAGGTAAGGCCTCCCATGGAGTACTATTTTGATAAATTAGAGTTGCTACAGATAAAATGGACTTCATACTCTGTCACCGCTCTAGAGGTGATGGGACCTGTAAGAATGGAGTCAATAAATGAGATGGATTAAAGTCTCATCCAATAGTCAACTTTATTCGAAGCATCAGATAATTTATTTGTTCTCTGATGTTTAAGAAGAATCATGTGAGTAAAATATACAATCACAAGGGTAAGCCACGTGATGGATAAGCTGTATGTGACAGAAACATGATTTCCATAGAGGAACATAAACAAATAATAGCCAATAGTAACGAATAATCTGAAGTAAACTCACTCTTATCCACTATACCTAGAGGAGCACAAAATCACATTCCAAGAACAATTTTGTGTTTTTGAAGAAACTGAAGTCACAAGACATTTGTCTTGATTTCATGGAGTTTACTAATGAACACTCAAAAATCTCCTTACATGACTCTATTCTTGGACCTTGTTCCAATAATACTCTATTTTTAATATTTGTTATTTATGTTAATTATAAATGTGACAAGAAACTAATAATTTCAGTTTTTACTACATTTTGTCATTATTCATTAAGTGCCTTTAAATATATGGATTAGATATAATAAAGGAAAGTGCTTTTATTTTCTTTTGATTTGTATTTGTCTTGAGTTGTAAAAAAGGCATGTTAGCAGTTGTGAAATGCTTGATATTTATATATTATACGTTATAACTATAGTTCAAATGTCTAAAATTCTTATTCCAATACCACAATGATCATTTTACTGTCCTTTCAAATCTAAGTAAAACTTATGTTCCATAGATATCTTCATTAGCAAACTTTAACTACACATATACATTAATATACACACATTCACACAAACTCATCCAAGAATCACTTAATATTTTAGAGATTTACAAAATGATATCAGGAAATCAATGCTCTGCTTTGCAGTTATATATGCTCCAATATATTTTGAGAAGTTGTATTTCCTTCATTTCTAGGTGATTTTTATGCTCTAAAGATAAAACAATGGATATTTTACTGAAAGTATAATCATAATAAGTATCTGGAAAATGCCCTTGGTAAATGCCACTTCTTGAGACAAGTATTCACATATTTCATGTCATAAACATATATTTGTGGGACTGATGAATGTAGAGAAGTTGCTAAAGAGACTAAAATCATACAAGGAAAAAATAACTGACTGATCTCAGATAGAATACAATGTAATTCTAGGTCCTAGGAAAGGACAAAATTGAGGCACTCGTGATTTTCACAGATCAGCTATTAGGTAAGGATGTCAGTAGAGTGATGTATCAACTTAATTTGCATTCATATCTTCAATGAGTGACAGACTATAACTCTAGGCTGTAGTAGAAGTTTTTCTGTGTCCCGGCAGGCCAGAGGTCAAGACAAATCTCTCCCATTCGCATCCCCCAAGTAAGCATACAGAGGCTTATATTACTTAGTAACTGCTCAGCCATTAGCTCAGGCTTACACTTAGATTAACCCATAATTCTTATTTATGTTTAGTCACGTGGCTTGGTATCTTTTCTCAGTTCTGCTTTGTCATCTTGCTTCCTCTGTGTCTGGCTGGAAACTCCTGACTCAGCCTTTCTCTTCCCAGAATTCTCCTTGTCTGCTTGCCCCGCCTATACTTCCTGCCTAGCTACTGGCCATTCGGCGTTTTATTAACAAGAGCTTTTATTTGTACAACAGCATTATCTCACAGCACTAGCCCTCAGTCAATGTGTCTAGTGAGAATACATTCAGTCTTTCGATTTTTAAGTGCGATGCCACATAGTGGCAGATGCATATCTGACCATCTGACCATCTGGCATTGTTCTTTGGTTCCTAGTATACTTTCCATAACAAACTCAGAGGGATTCTTCATCCAATAAGTTTTGATATGTTAAATCAAGTTTTATCTGAGTTTTACTGTTTTATAAGGTGATGACTTTTTAAATTTAATTATTTTTTAGTTTTCTCTCCCTTTTGTCTCATATATAAGATTTCAAAATGGTCATCAAAACCAAAATAAAAAAGGAAAAGAAAAAGATGTTTACTCTCCACAATTAAATAAGGTCTTCTGAGTTATGAAACATCACACATATTTTGTAATACTTGTTGTTTGATCATGTGTTTGTGCAGCACATCATCTAAAACTGATCTTTGTATGTTTAACTTTTAATCGCATACAGGACTAGATGAAACTCCTCTTCTAGGCAAGTATTCTCGGTGTAACATTTGCCATACTATTTTAGCTTGTTGAATTTGGCTTATATCACTTACTGGAAGATATATTTCTCTTATTTGAGTTGTGAAGGCTGAATTTCTTTTGATGACGTTATAGCTCTAATGACCAGACAATATTTTTTCTATGATACAGTGATCCAAATATCATTTATTTAAGCAAACCAAATGTATCATCTTACATTTGTACACATCACAAGACTCATAGGGAACTCTGGGCTAATTTCAGGGTATTTCCAGAGTTATGTTTCTTCTTTATATTCTAGGGGAATCTATTATTTTCCAGCTTCCAGGGTCTACCTGTTTTGTTTGGCTTATGTCCTTCAAAGCCAGACATTTTAGGTAGAGTTTGCTCTTCCAGAGTCACATTATTTTTCAACTCATAAGCATTCTTATGATGACATTGAGCTCATATAAATAACCTAGAACAATATATTTCTATTTTTAAGTCAAATAATTAGCAGCCTCAGTTTTACCAGAAATCGTATTCAATACAGCTAGGTAACAAAGCATATTCAAATTTTTGAGGATTTAGAAATGGACTTATTGGTGGGGTAGAAGCTTTAGCCTGCAAGAACAATTCTTAATACATAAAAATATCCAGCCATTATTTGGGGGAAAGAAAAATGTATAGATAAAAGCAAGAATACAAAAGTGTTAAGTGACAAAGAAGACTGTCAAAGAATGGACCCATTTACCAGACTCTGGTATAATAAAAAGGGAAATCAATCAAAACCAAGAAGAATTTTAACAAAAAAGTATTTAAAGTTCAGTGTTCTTTTTGGGTTCATGGGGCCCATTATTTCTGTTATTTTCATTGAAAATAATTTTTTTTCTTACAATACTTTAGTTTCCCTGCCTCAAACTCCTCCTCACTTTCCAATCCACCCAAATTCATACCCTTTGTTTTTCTCCTTAAGCTATGTCCAGAAATTTAAAATGATAATAATATAGGATAAAATAAAAACAAATAAACCCCAACAGTACAAAACAAACAAACAAAAAGAGCTAAGAAAAAGCATAATAAAAACACACAGGCACATAATCACATAATCACTCACAAAACAAAAAATTAGTTTTCTCCATCAATATCTTCCTGGTTATACAAACCACAATTTAGGGCAGGCCCCATGCACTATAGTAGATGAGTCACACAAAATGAATTCAGTGGAGTTTTTTTTTTTTGAGTTTTTTTTTTCCCTCACAAAGTGTTATATGGGCAGTTTCTTTTTTAAAGTTATAGATCTTCTGCTTATGCATTATATTTTATTATGTTCTTATTTAAAATATCTGTTATTCATTCTACATACCAACCATAGATCTCTCTCTTATCCTTCCTCTCACTCCCCCTACCCTCCCCCTCCACAGACCCACCACCCATCTCCTTCTCTAAAAGGGAAAGGACTCCCATGGAAAGGCAGCTGTTATAAGAGGAATCTGGACAAAACAGAACTGAGGAGAGGAAGGTGGTCATAGGTAGCCCTTCTGGGTACCAGACAAGTGTGGTGGCTGTGAGGTCCCTGTTAAAGAGCTGTTTTTCAAGTCATTTGGCAGTCACAAATGAATGGAGATGGGCTGGGAGGAGGGGCACAGCCCATCTCCATCTCATTGGGGCTTAAAGCACTTCCTTCAGCCTTTCCTTCTAGCCTATCACTGTTCTTCTGTGACTCTCCATTGACTCCCAGAATGACAGTCTATCAGGGACCCTATAGCTACCAGATTTAGTTAAGATTCCAAATGGAGCAATATCAATCTAAGAATGGAAAACCCACCCAACAAATGTGAGATCAGATATTTACATGAAGAAGCACCTCAAACATAAAAAGTCCAGATGCTTAGATTCCTGCATGGGAAAAAAACCTCACAAACATGAAGAAGCAGACAACATGCCCTATTCAGAAGAAAGCAGCCCTATTGTAATAGGCCCTGAGAAAAAGCATTTTAGTTGAAACACTTGACAAAGACTTCAAAATAGCCATTATAAATATTCTCGTGGACCTTTAAAAGGATGTTAATAAAGGCCTTCATGAAGACTATGAAAGTACAAACAGTTTAATAAAATAATGAAAAGAATTTATGACATGAAAATAGAATTTAGCAAAGAAATAGCAACACTAAAGAAAATCCAAACTGAAATATATCTCAGGAATCCAAATAAAAACCTCAGAGCTAAACCTCACAAATAGACTAGAAGAAAATAGAGAAGTTCAGGTCTTGAAGACAAGGTGGAAGAAAAGGATATCCCAGTCAAAGAAAATGTTAAATTTTCAGACACAAAATATCGAGGAACTCTAAGACACTTTGAAGAAAAACCAAATCTATGAATAGTAGATGTAGAGAAAAGAAAAGAAACCCATGTCAGGCATGGGAAATATTCTTTAACAAAGTCATAGAAGAAACTACCACTCATCTAAAGAAGGAGGTGCCTATTATGGTACAGGAGACATACAGAACACCAAATAGACATCACCAGATATTAAATATCCCATGGTATATAATAATCAAAACATTAAATGTGCAGAACAAAGAAAGGATAGTAAAAACTTTAAGGGAAATGGACCAAATAACATATAACAGCAGACCCATTATAATAACACCTGACTTTTTTTCAGTGTAGACTCTCAGAAGCAAAAGACAATCTTTGAGCTCTGAAAGACCATAGATACCTGCCCAAACTACTATGCCCAGCAAAACTAGTAATCACAATTGATAGAAAAGGAAAAACATTTCATAATAAAAACAAATTTATGCAATTTCTATCAATGCAGGTCTACAGAAGGCACTACAAGAAAACTTTGAGTTTGAATAGAAAGTTAACTGCATCCAAAAGGACACATGAAATGAATAATCTCAGAACAGTTAATGAAAATGGGAGGGAAACAACACACTATCAAAATATCAGAAATTGATAAACATCCCAATAACAACTCTCAATACTAATGATCTCAATTTCCCAATAAAAAGAAATTAACAGATTGAATTAAAAAAATAGTACCCATCTTTCCATTGCATCAAAGAAATACACCTTACCACCAAGGACAGATACTTCCTTAAGATAAAAAGGTGAACAAGAGTATTCCAAACAAATGGTACCAAGAAGCAAGAATTTGTGGTTATAATGTTAAGTTTTTCTGTTGCTTTTTGAGATTATAGCATAATTACACAATTTCATCTTCTCTTTCCCCACTCCAAACCCTCCAATATGTCCTTCCTTACTCTCTTTCAAATTCATGGCCTATTTTTCATTAAGTGTGTTGTTGCATATATCTATGTATATATATATATATATATATTTCTAAATATATAAGTACAACCTGATGAGTTTGTATAATTTTCCTTGTTTGGCTGTTTTTAAGACTGACCATTTGACATTGGATAACCAATTGGTGTGTTTTTTCCTAGGAAAGACTATTTCTCTCATTGTCAGCATTCCATTGTTGCCTGTAGTTCTCTGTGTAGAGTGGGAATGCCTGAATTTCCCCTGTCCACATTACTGCATCTATTGTTGTTATTCTTGTTTAGTTCATTTTGAGGTAGTCATGGTGGTGGACTTCAGGGTTGTAGCTTCAGGAGTTCCTAGGAGACACAGTATCACAGAAAACTTCCTATTCCTCAGACTATAAAATTTTTCTGCCCCCTTTTCTATAATGCTCTCTTAGTCTTGGATGTAGGAGTCATGTTGTAGATGTATCTACTGGGACTGAGTTCCATAACTCTGCATTTTTATTCATTGTATATTTCTATAGTGGTCTCTGTCATCTGAAAAATGAAGTTTCCTTCATGCTGAATGAGGACTACACTTATCTGTGAGCATAAGGACAAATATTTAAAACGTAGTTAGGGATTATGTTGTTTTAGTAAATTGGTGCTTGTAAGTTCTCAAGATTCATGACTTTATAAGCCCTGGGTTGTTGGGTAGGTATTACTGCCTGGGGTGCAGCCTTGCCAGCACAGGGCATACTAGACTTTTCTAGCTGAGGGGATTAGGGAAAAAGACACTCACACTCCTTCTTGATGGTTTCCTTCTTTATTCTTTATTCTTTCTTGTTCTTCTGTATTCTTTCTGTGTACTTTCTACTGCATACTTTTTTTTTTTCTACAGCTTATATACCCCAACAAAGTTTTTCAGGCAAAACAGGAATTACAATGTGGTTACATTCTATTTTTCAAGTGAATGATTATAATAAATACAGGTAAAAATGTGTTTTTTCGTCTCCCTTACATAATTAAACAATTTGCATATTATGGATGAAAAACAAATTATCCCAAGAACCCACAGACATTCATACCCAAGCAACTTGCTATAGATTAACCATGTAGGCAAGCAAGACATTTTTCTCAGACAAATCTTTTACTGGCAGGCTGCAGTTTTGCAGAGACAAAGAAAAAGCCAATTACTTTATTACTTATCTTAAAAGGTAATCTTATAAGAAATCTTAAAGGAATCACACACCTAAACTTTTATACATGAAAAAGAATCAGTCAGCTCTACTTTAAATCCTTAGGGTACATACTCACTCATCAATAGTTTTTTTTTTTTTTTTATCAGGAGATGGAGGGCAGAAATGGATATAAGGAATTAATTATCACCTTTGGTCATTAACCAATCCTAGCAAAAAAAGTACATCAGCTAATAATTGGGCTGCTTTGTTCATGTTCCCTGACCTTAAATAGTTCTTTACTCAACTATGTGCCTTTCTAAAACTTTAGATTATCTTCTTGGGTTTTTCACCTCAATGTTGTTTAACAAAAACATCTTAGTGTAGCCTTAAATTATTTTTAAAGCCCCTTTTCAGCTATGCACCCAGAAACATGAGAACACATCTCCCAACATTAATATTAAAAGAATTTAAGCTAACTAGGCTACTGGGACTCAATTGTTGTTCGTAATCATTAGCCTAAGCCAGAGTGTATATGGCTCCTCAAACGAAACTCATGTGTTCTAGCTGTGTGGCACTTCCTTTCTTTATTTTTATTCATCAAAACCCTGTATAAACTAACATTATTATCAATCAGACAGTACAGCTTAGAAAGGAATCGTCTTCCTAATAATGCACAGGTAAGAAAATGCCCAGTAGAACATGGTGTTTCCATGAGGTAAACACACTACACTACAGGCAGTGGGGATCTCCCAACACTTATTCACGTCATGCCAGATACAAGAGAAAGATAGCAGCAACAAACATGTGTAGACAAATTTATAATTGGTTTTAATAAATAAAATACATGGAGTCAGAAATTTGGGTTAAAGCCCGAGAGAAAGATCAGAGGAATAGGATAAACCACGAGCTAACCTCACATCACCAACTCCACAGCTTCCAAAGAGAGAGACTTCCTGTCTACCCAGGATTATATGCCTTGCTGTTCTGCCATCTGATTTGCTCTCTGTCTAGGTACATCTTTTCTTCTTCCTAGCCAGTTATGTCACTTCCTGTCTGTACAGGCCTCCAGGACTCTATGGTTAGTACTAGGATTAAAGGCATGTGTCACCAGGCTTGGCTCTGTTCCCTAGTATGGCCTTGAACACACAGAGATCCCTGCCTGCTAAGTGCTATGATTAAGGATGTGTGCTACCACTGCCTGACTTCTTTGTTCCTTAAAATGGCTTGCTATTTCCTCTGATCTCCAGGCAATCTTTATTTATTAAAACTCAAATAAAATATCACCACATTTCAGCACAAATAAAATATCTCCACGAGCATGTAAAGACACAACAGAAGCAAAAGACATTCAGGGGTCTGTGGTTTCAGGGCCTTTCCTATCTGAGATTCTCCCATCAGGGAGTTGCCTTCTGGTGGGCTGATGCCTTGAACTTCAGTTGCTACCTACTGCTTTCTGACATGGCCACTGGCAGCTAGGTTTCCATTACCAGACATGATTTCCCTCTGGTTGATCTGGTCTTCAGTCCAATTAGAGAGCTGATGGCTACCACCAAGATATGTGATCCATTATTGTACCTTAAGGATTGTTCCATATGGATCATTATTGTAGTTCATAGGCATCACATCACAGTAGGACTGTTGGTTGCTTCCTTCATTTTGAAGATTGCATGACACATTCTGGACCCTGAAAGCTAGTCTTTGAAGAGGAGGCCTTCATGTAATTTTCCAATCAGGGGATCTGAAGTGCATGGTATCTTCAGCAATAGGTTTATATCTTCCACCTCTGGGGGCAACCAAGTGTAATAGTAATAGCCTGTAACATTTTGGGAGTCTCCTGGAAAACTATTACCAACAACTCAAGAAAGGGCTTCCCATCCCTCCTGTTTGAGTTTCTATTAGTGGTCTTTGGGCCTTTTAGGGAACATTGTTTGCCCTGATAGTAAAATTTTATTGAAAAAATACACAAATTATCTATCTAAAATACCTATAATACATGTAAGTCTCTGCATGTGTGTATATCTTATATCTAAATTTAATATTATAGTTAATAGAATGACTTTTTCAGACATCCTTACTATTGCCTTACTTTCCTACTTCCTTCTGTATTTATCTCCTTCCCTTTCTAATTAGAGCCCCCTGTTTTTCCTATTTCACACATCAAATCACTTATATTCCTATATGCTCTTTCCTATTGCTTCCCAATCCTACTTCCCACACTGGAAATGATCCAGTTTTACTTTTTTGGTTTCTGCAGATACTTCATGATATGTATTTACATCTGGAAATTAGAAAGGACAGGTGAAGTTTATCTTTTTCTGTCTTGGTTACCTTGTTCCATATGATCTTTTCTAGTTTCATCAGTTTTCCTGCAAAGATCATTATTTCATTTTTCTTTGCAGTAATAATAGTATTCCACAGTGTCTGTTTATAATGTTTTCATCTATTGAAGGAAATTTAGATTGTTTCCATTTCCTGGTTATTGTGAATCAATTGGTAATTAACATGGTTAAGAAAGAATCTGTGGAGGATGATATGAAATCCTTTGAGC
Organism: Peromyscus attwateri; assembly: GCA_902168425.1. Classification (NCBI taxonomy): domain Eukaryota; kingdom Metazoa; phylum Chordata; class Mammalia; order Rodentia; family Cricetidae; genus Peromyscus; species Peromyscus attwateri. Next base: position 25,758 of record CABHPP010148253.1, on the reverse strand, counting down.
ATGTGCCAAGGAATGGCATAGCTGACTCATACTGTAGAAATTCATTTTTAGCTTTTTTTTAGAATTCTTTACACTGATTTCCAGAGCGTCTGGACCAGTTTGCAGTTCCAACAACAGTAAATGAATATTCCATGTTCCTCACTGCACCCAAAGCATTTGTTGTTGGTTATTTTGTTGATCTTTCCCATTTTGACTGGGATAAGATGAAATCTCAAAGTTTTTTGATTAGCATTTTTCTAATGGTTAGGGACAATAAACATTTCTTGAAATGTTTCTTCACCATTTTATTTTCTTCTTGTGAGAACTCTCTGTTCTAGTCCCATGTCCATTTTTGAATGGGTTGTTAATTTCCCTGACTCTTCATTTTCTGGGTTCTTTATATGTTTTGCATATTAATTCTCTGTTAAGTGTGTATCTTGTAGAGATTCTTTCCAGTTTTGTGGCTTTCTCTTTACTGAATTGATTGCTTCTTTAACTGTGCAGTTTTATCATGTTCCAATGCCTGGAAAATGGATTCTAATTCACATAGTCCTTTCTTAAACCTATATAACATAGGATACTGTGTGTTTTCTTCTAGTAGTGTCAGTGCTTTGTACTTTATTTTCAGGTCTTCAATCGAGTTTGAGTTAGTTTTTGTGCAAGGTGATAAGTAAAGTTCTAATTTTGTTTTTCATGTAAGCATCCAGGTTCCTAGCACCCATTGCTGAAGATGCTTTCTTTTCTATACCATGTGCTTTTGGAATCTTCGTCAAATACTGAATGGTTGAACTTATATATAATCATGTATAGATCTTTGATTTTATCCTTTTTTTGAGAGAGAGAGAAAGAACGTGAGTTTATTGGGTGATGTCATTGGCAGACTCTGGGAGGAGTTGCAGAAAAGGAAAGAATATAATCAAAATATATTGTATGGAAATTTTTTCTAAATAAAAACAGACTTTATTCACTTAAAGTGTGGAAGGGGCTTTTATTAGGGAGCTGGGAGTGGGTTGTCCTGGATTTTTTGTCTACTCGACACAGCTAGAGTAATTTTGGATAAAGGGGTCTCAATGGAGAAAATGTCTCCATAAAACAGGCACATAGGGAAGTCTGTTGGACATTTTCTTAATTATTGATTGACTTTGCTGTGCCCATCCCATTGTGGGCGGTGCCCCCATTGGGCAGATGGTCCCAAATTGTATAAGAAAGCAGGTTGAAGCCACTGTGGAAATCAATATGGCGCTATCTTAGAAAATTGGGAATCAATCTCCCCCAAGATCCAGCTATACCACTCTTGGGCATATACCCAAGGAATGCTCAATCATACCACAAGGGCACTTGCTCAGCTATGTTCATATCAGCATTATTTGTAATAGCCAGAACCTGGAAACAACCTAGATGCCCTTCAACCGAAGAATGGATAAACAAACTGTGGTACATATATACAATGGAATACTACTCAGCAGAGAAAAACAATGACATCATGAGGTTTGCAGGCAAATGGAGGGATCTAGAAAAAATCCTCCTGAGTGAGGTAACCCAGACTCAGAAGGACAAACATGGTATGTACCCACTCATAGGAGAACACTAGCTGTGGAACAAGGATGACTGGACAGCTACTCGCAACACCAGGGAGGCTACCTGGATAACAGGACCCCAAGAAAGACACGGGGATCGCCCAATGACAGAGAAATGGAGGAGATCTACATGAACAATCTGGACATAATGAGGGGCGAGGGGCGAGAGAAAGAGAACTTGGGGAAGCAGGAGATCCCAAATGGATCAAGAACAGAGAGGGAACATAAGGAATGTTCATGATAAATGAAGACCACATGAGAATAGGAAGAAGCAAAGTGCTGGAGAGGCCCACAGAAATCCACAAAGATGCCCCCACAATAAACTGCTGGCAATAGTCGAGAAATAGCCCGATTTGACCTACCCTGGTGATAAGATGGCCAAACACCCTAATTGTCGTGCTAGAAACCCCATCCAGTGACAGAGGGAACTAGATGCAGATATCCACGGTCAGGCCCTGGGTGGAGCTCCGGGAGTCCAATAGGCAAGAAGGAGGAGGGTTTATGTGATCAAGAGTTGTTGGGACCAGGGATGGATGGAATACAGGGACAAATGGCCAAACGAATAGAAACACATGAACTGTGAACCAATGGCTGAGGGGCCCCCAACTGGATCAGGCCCTTTGAATGGATGAGACAGTTGATTGGCTTGATCTGTTTAAGAGGCATACAGGCATTTGAACCGGGCCCTGTGCTCAGTACATGAATTGACTGTTTGAAACCTGGGTCTTAGTAGAGACCCTAGGCTCAGCCTGGGAGGAGGGAACTAGACCTGCCTGGGCTGACTCCACCAGGTCGATCTCAATCCCCGGGGGAGTCTATGCCCTTGAGGAGATGGAAATGGGGGGTGGGACGGGGGGAGGGGGGCGGGCCGGGAGGAGGGAGAAAGGGGGAATTTATGGCTGATATGTAAAGTTGAATTATATTGTAAAATAAAATAAAATAAATTCAAAAAAAAAAAAAAAAGAAAGCAGGTTGAATAAGCCATGGAAAGCAAGCCAGTAAGTAACACACCCCCATGGCTTCGGTTTCACTTCCTGCTTCCAGAATCCTGGCTTGAGTTCCTGCTTTGTATTACTTTAGTATGGACTGCTGCCTAGAATTGTACGCTGAAATAAAACACTTCTTCCTCAAATTGCTTTTGTTCACATTGTTATATTACAGCACTAGAAATTTGACTAAGATAGAAATTGGTACCAGATTTCATGGCATATTGCTGTGAGAGGCCTTACCCTGTTATTTTGGTAGCATTGTAGAAGGACTTTTGGATTTTGCATTATGAATTTCATGAAATGCTCAGAGTTTAAAAGGGGGAGGGGGCGGGGCGGGAGGGGGGAGAATGGGGGAACCTATGGCTGATATGTAAAGTTGAATTATATTGTAAAATAAAATAAATTCAAAAAAAGTTGTTGTGAGAACATAGAAGATAATACTCAGAGCAGTACAGATTATGGAGATCTGACTGTTTAAATTTCAAAAGGAGATTTGGGAGTCTCTAAAGATGCTATTGGGGGCCACTCAGTATTTTGAATTAAGAGTCTGTGGTTCTCATCAGCAGGAGCTGAAGAATAATTGACTGTGATTAACAAGAAATCTGAATGACTAAAGTGAAATCTTTACTTGCGGGAGCAATCAATACTGGTCAGCTGGGGTTAAAGAATCAGCTGTGATTAACAAGAGATCAGCATAATTGAGACAACATCTTCTGGGAAGTGTTTCCTTAGATTCGGTATATGAAAGTGGTGGTTAAGATGTGGCCATGGCTGTTACCTTGTGCTTGCTTCTGAACTTGGTAATGTCTAAGAGTCTTCCATGTGACAATAGATTTGAAGGGGTGAATCAGTCATGGATACCAAACTGAGACTTGGAATTGTGCTAGGCCAAGAGAAGGCATTGGTGAAGATGCAGACTTAGTTACAGTAGAGCCCTCAGTGCTGAAGGGATCATTGAAAAAGCCTAGGCTTGGCACTATGTGGCAGGGTCAGAGTACCTGAGGAGAGTCAGGGAGGGGCTGTTGACGATGTAGCCCAGTTACAGCAGAGGAGTCAGTATTTTAGATATAGCAGTATTGTGGAGTAATTACCAAGGACAGCAGCAGGTATAGATTGGAGTCAGTTTGGTTCTACAAGACAAGCTGCATGTAATAAGGAAGACAGAACAGGATAAGTGGAAGATAGCCCAGAAAATCATGAATGAATCCCAGATGTCTAACACCAAGCCTTTTTACACTATTGGACTTTGTATTTGTTTGTTTGTTTGTTTGTTTTTATCTGATTGTAACTTTGGCCTGGCTCTTACCTTTTCAGATAAGTAGTGTATAACTTTAAAAAAAATTTGCAGGAGCTGACAGTTAAGAGATTCTAGAATTTTAGAGAGACTGTGGAATTTTAGAGAGACTTTGAATATATAGAGAGGACCTGAAACTTGAAAGAGACATTGGGCATGTTTAAACAGAAAGGACTTTTAAAGTATTGAAGATTTAAAGACTGTAAGACTTTTGAAGTTATACTATATTTATATTGTGCTGGTAATATGATATCTTGAGGATGAAAATGAAAGAAAAGGATACAATTGAATACTGATGTGTTTGTGTGTCAAGTTGAAAAGTGGTCAACTGTCTGGGCTGACATTTTGTCAACTTGACACAAGTTAGAATTATTTGGGAAAGGAACCACAATTGAGAAAATGCCTCCATACAATTGACTTGTAGGTAAGTTTGTGGGCCATTATCTTAGTGATTGATGTGGGCATGACCAGCCCATTTTGACTGGTGCTACTCCTGGACAGGTGGTCCTGGGGTATAGAAGAATGCACACTGAACAATCTATGTGGAGCAAATCAGCAAGCAGTGTTCTTCCATGGCTTCGGTTTCAGTTCTGTCTTCTAAGTTCCTGCCTTTATTTCCTGCTCTGACTTCCTTCAATGATGTACTGTAATGTGGAGGTGAAAGCTAAACAAAACTGCATTCCTCCCCAAGTTTCTTTTGGTCATGTTATTTTATCACAACAATAGAAACCATAATTTGAAGGCTGATACAGAAGGAGAAGGAAGGAGGAGGGCCAAATGCCACTAAGAATGTTTGAACACCCTTAAGGAATCATATTGCTTTATATTTACCTACAATTACTTATATATCTTAAATGAAGTTATGTAACTTGGGCTGACAATGTTTCAGACAAGAACCAGAGACTATCTAACAAAACCCCCAGTACTAGGCATGATATACCTCCTTTCCAGTTGTTGAATCTCTTGAAAGTAATTCAAGAGATTCTCAAATCAATAGAGACTACTGCTATTGCCCCTGGTTGCCTCTCAGAATCCCTACTGCTCAAACACCATACAGGTGAGACACAACACTCAGAAGATTCAAGCTGGTTCTGAACTAAAAGCCTTGTTTTTGAGGTCTAGCATTCATAGCAACTTAAGTTGCTATACAAGCTTCCAAGAGATAGAATCAATGAATAGTCCCATCCATCTGTGACACTTATGAACCACAATTAACAGCATGACAAGATATCCCCAAAGGTATAATATTGGCATTCATATCTTGGTGGTAACCAACAGCTCTCAATTGGACATGAGGCCCACTCAACAGCATTGATATTATGCCTGGTAATGGAAACTTAGCCAACTACCCAGGACAACTGAGGTCATCTATCTTAGAGAAGAACCTATTGCTTCCATTTTTGCAGACCAACATTCTTTCTAATTAAACTCTAAATACTTATCATTATACCCACAGATAAGCATATCTTGTGCCTCTCATCAAAGCTTCTCTTTGCTGCTGATGGAGACCATTACAGAAAAACACAACTGGTCAAAATCCAGTTGTCAACTGATCTTTTGGGTTTCTATCCCCGACAGGCCTACTTATAGCACAACTCCTGCACTTAAGGCTCAGGGAACATTTTGGAACAATGATCAGAAATATTGTGGGAGCCAGAGGATCAGGGAATCTGCTATCAGATTGTGTTTCCTAGAAATAACAGAGAAAGAGAAACTACACCCACGGTACTTCAACAATATTGCTGCCTAAGCAAGACATGAACAATGACAAACACCAATAAACATGCTAATATGGAAGGGTGAGATCTTATGAAGACCCACACCTAGACAAAGACTGTAGGCAACTAATGACCGCTGAGACTGGGATAATTAGTCTTCTTGTAATGAAGCCCCTAATTGTTTATCCAATATCAAGTGGTCAGCCAGCCATGAGATCATATATACAGATGCAATAATAAGAAGGACTTAGCAATTTTTATTATTTATGTATTTATATATACATATATACATACATATGTAAGAAAAATAACAAAAGAAAAAGGCCATGAATTTGAGAAGGAGTTAGGGAACATGGGAGGTATTTTGAGGAGGAGACATGGGAGAGGCTGGATGGAGGAAAGGGAATGGGGGAAATAATTTCATTGTATTTTAATTAAAATGAGAAACATTAAAATACACAAGCATAGAATATAAACAAAATCTCAAACTTCAGCATGCACAGGAATACTCTAAAGGGCTTATTAAGGCAGATTTTCAGGTTTGTCTCTGGCACTATCTCAGTAAGTAGGTTTGTTCTAAGGTACATAAATTTGTGTTTCCAAGAAGTTTCATAGTTGTGATGATGCTACTGATCTAGGAACCACATCCTTATAGCAACTTTTATTATAGAAAAATGCTAATGATTTTCAATATAAATCTTTGCACTTAAATATTTGTTTAATCATTTTATTACTTGTGTAAATTGTGGTGAGTTATTTAGCTTCTTCTGACTTAAGATTACACAGAAATAGGCATATTGAGAAGAAATATTTTATGAGACTATATCATGGGTATAAACATTATACTTCATTAAGCATATGTAAATATGCTGTTTTCTAGAAGATACTCAACAGATATCAACATCTTCCAATTTTACCCTGAAATTACTACTTTGTTGAATGCAATGAAATTATGAATCCAAGTGAGAACAGTGGAATAGGGCAACATTTTGTGTGCTGGGAATACCATTAAAGACTTAACAATGGTAGATGTATGAAGAATCTAGATCCTACATTAGGCAATATTGAAAGAAACCGTGTGAGACAGGGGGAAGAGTTAAATTTCCTGTATTAGAAAGTCTGGGCAGCAGCTGGAGTCTTAGCTCCTGCTTAAGCTCTTGATTGGTTTTAGACTAATTGGAACCAATTATGGTAATTAGTGTTCTCTTCTTCCCATACATGATCATAAAACCCATTAGCATTAGGTTTTGTAAAATTGTTTCTGATTTAGGGAAGTTGATAAATGCTGGGATTGCTTTTTAAGGGAAAATCTGTATTTTGTTGCTCACAGTTCTCAGGGGAAATGTCTCTATGAATTTTTCCTAGTTTGGGGTCAGATAAATGTAATTTAGTTTTATTTTGTACATGTAACAATTCACAAGTTCCATAAACATCTTGAAATATGCTTTTTACTTATTGTTACATCAAATATTTCAACACATTGCCATATGTAGTCATGTGGCTTCTGCCAATGGACAGTCACCAGTTGTTATAAATAGTTTTTCTTGATGTAATATTAGTAGTAATTGAGCCATCAAAGTGTAGGCATATGGATTTAAATTTAAATTATTCTATAAAATAGGCCTCTTTTGTTATAGTAAATTCACATATGTGTATGAAGTATTCAGTATGATTGCATACATTTAAAATCAGGACATTTTTATTATACCTGGTCCATATTAGTAAAATGCTAAAAGTGTTTTCAGGATGTTTCTCTAACTTTCCAACAGACCTATTTGGTAGCCCACCATGATTGTCTTAGCTTTCACCTCTCAAATTTCTTTAAGTGTTGTCTACTAACATTAGAGCATATTCGTCTTTATAAATAAAGCAATGATCAAAGTGATAGAGAAGGAGGATGGTAGAGGGTAACTGGAGAATTAATGTGGCCAAAGTACCTGACATAATTGAATGAAAAAGCTGCTGTGAAACCTATCACTAGGAATAATTTATGCTAGTAACATTTCTAGAGAAGGGGGGCCAGCTAGTAAGATAGCTCATGATAAGAAGGGATCTGCTACGAAACCTACTTACTTGATTTCAATAATGCCAAGACGCCCAAGGTGATAACTTTAAAACTGATTTTTTTTTTCAAGTTTTCCTTAGACCGCCACAGACATGCCATGGCTTCATAGCTCTCTCTCTGTCTGTCTCTGTCTCTCCCTCTCTGTGGCACACACACATTCTAAATGTAATTTTACAAGTTAAGAAATAAAAGCAAATGATGAGATGTCACCATCATCATATCTTCCCTGAGAGATAGTCATTCCCACCTCTCCATCCTCTCTCTCCTCTCTCCTTCCCATTCCCAGTGGGAAGCATTGGGAAATGACTGAGTAGTACAGACATTCAAAGGCTGCCCCTTGCCTTCAATTATTTACTTAGTCTCTGAACAGTTCAAACTTCAGAATATATTGTAGGGACAGTCTTCATTTAGACACAAGGTTAGACTCCATTATTAAAAAAAAAAAACTGCCTTCACCTGTTATAGTTGCTTCTATCACTTCCTTTCTCTGTATTTGCTTATAGGTCCATTAACTCAACACGCTTGAAATTAGTAACAAGTTGTCAACTTTATCTTGTATTTTTTAATATTTTATCAAAAAGATGAAGATATTGACATTATACATCTACTTTCTACATAAAATAAAGATAATGAATTATGCCAAAAATTCTTGTACCATTTGATGCAACTAATAAAACGATCTAAAGCTTATTACAATAAGATCACTCTTTTCATTTGGATTCAAGAATGTGATGCAAATTGAGGTGATATAGAATAATGTCATCTGTCATACAGTGATGAAAGTTAACTCTAGTTGTGGCTGCAAAGCATGAACAGAAGTACACCTTCGTACTCTAACAGCCAATACTTGATTGTCTCAGTTTTTCTTCTGCTGTTATAACGTTACAAATAGATGGGGCAAATTATGAACAATGTAAATTTGGTTCATGGCTCTGGAAGTTATGATATCCAAGATCAAGGGATTGTACTTGGGAAGTGCCTTCTTGCTACATGCATGGTGGAAAGTGTCTTATGGAGAGATAATGTGCTAGTAGATCATGTGAGAGCTAACTCTTTCCTGACTAATTAAATCCAAAGACAATGACCTTAATATATTCATTCACGAAGGCAAATCTCTCAAAATGTAATCACCACTTAAAGAGCCCAACTCTGAATATTTTGAAGATGCTAACTAAATTTCAACATGAGTTTTGGAGGGGAAATTCAAATACTAATATGGAGAAACAATTTATGATTCTCTATAATCTATGTCTTCTGATAGAAAGAATCAAATTGATCTGAATTTCCAATTGTTAGTTTCTCATTTAGAAAGCATCATGACCCAGCAGTTCAAGTCTAGACACTAGGGTCAGAGCTGCACTTGTAGCATGTGAAGGAGGCAGCCCTGAAGATCCAAAGTTACAGGATCTTAATGACACAGGGCAACAACAGAATATTCAACAGTCCCAGTGAGGGCCCAGTATCAAGGGAGTAGCAGAAGCCAGAGGCTTCAAACCAGAACAATAACTCATTGTAATGATCAATTACAAGTAAAGATGTATTGACTGTAGGGTATACTGTATGACTTACTGGGCCACACTACAGCTTACATACTTATGGTGATATTTTCTTTTGTACTAAAATGTTATTTGTATGTTAATAAATAAAGTTGCCTGGGGGTCAGAGCTATTAACAAGCCATAGGAAAGCAGGGCGGTGGTGGCGTACACTTGTAATCCCAGCACTTGGTAGGCAGAGCTAGGTAAGTCTCTGTGTGTTCAGGGATACAGCCAGCATTGGATACACATGCCTTTAATCTCAATACCAACCATAGAACACCTGGAGGTCTGTACAGACAGGCAGTGACGAGGCAGTCATGTGGTTAGGTTTACAAGCAATGAGAAGGCAGAACCGAAAGTCTTTATAAAGACTTTAACCCAGGAAGTAGCTCTCCTTTGGAGAGGTAGGACTACCTCAGGAGGAAGGGTAAGGTTTTAGCTCTTAGCTCTGACCTCTTGGCTTTCTTCTTTGCATTGGTTCTGTGTTTCTTATTTAATAAGACGGTTGGTTACATCTACACATACTGAGATTTTTTTGTTCTGTTTTTTGTTTGTTTTTATTGTTTTGTGTTTTAATTTAAAATTTGTTTTGGTAGGGAGGTTGCAAGGGCAGAGGGCAGAAGCAAGGGAATGGGGAGATAATTAGGACAAAGAATCAATAAGAAGTTTAAAAATAAATAAGTAAAAATAAAACACACTATGAATGTTGGAGAAGCTATTTTATTGCAGTGGTACAGTTTCACATTTACTTTCAAAATCTACTACTGTGCAATTTTAGTGCCTTCCTTTTATGTTGATTATATAGTTAATTTTCTAAAGAGTAGAGTATGATGAGAAATTATTTTCTATTTTGTAAACTGATCAAGTCTACCCAACTCTCCTTGCCCAAACCTCTCAAATGTACTTAGTTAATTTTATTATTTTAAGCCCATTCAAAATAACTAGCATTGTTCTGAAAATATAATGAAACAATCCTACCAGTAATAACAGGACTGTCCTACTAATAATTTGAACCTTCCTTTCCAATACGCTTTGATATATACTGTCCGATGCAGTAAGTCTTCAGATGTTTCTTACTCTTCAACTGCCTCTCTCTTCACTTTCAGCGTTCCTGTTCTGTGCAGCTTTGGACTTGCAGTTTTCATTTTAGCAGAGCACTTTGCAACTTATTTTCTTGATCGCATCTATTTCTTGGTAAAGTATTAGATGGGTCACATTTGAAACTTACTTTAAAAAGCACTAGTGTAACCTTGAAGGAGGTTCCTCCTCATTTTTAAGTCAAAATACTATATGAAACAAATAATTAAATGAAAAATTATAAAACCTAATTAGATATAAAACACTCTAACTCATTCATTGTTGAATATTATTTCATTTTATCTTAATTTTCTGTATATATATATATATATATATATATGTATATATTGTGTTAATCAGTATTCACTTGTTTGCAACAGATGACACCAATTCCTCATCTGGGAAAAAAATAACAAAAAAAAATGTATTTGACAAACGACCGAAGATCAAAAAGCATGTAATTTCTGTTCACTCTGATAATTTATACCTGTCAATTTTATGTTCCTATTCTATTGCATAGTATTTCACTATATTTTTATTCATGTTACCTTACCTATTATGATACTGAAGAACATTTAAGTAGTTTTAATTTTTCCTCTAGAAACAATACTGCTAAGACCTTTTCTATTCATGTATCATTATTTAAGCATGAGTTTTTCTGGGTTTTATAATTGAGAACCAAATTTATAAGACACCAAAATATGTATTTTCTATTGCATTTTGTAGAGCCAGTTTATTTTCCAAAGACATTGAATCAAATTATATTCCCACTACAGTACATAATGGTTCTAGTTATTCCACATCTTCATTATATGCTCAACATGTAAGTTTTCCCAATATTTTGGGAAGGAAATAGCATTTCAATTGTGATTTTAATTAGATTTGTGTGTGTGTGTGTGAGTGTGTGTATATGCTGCATATATGCAGAAGCCTGAGGAACCTATAAGAGGGTGAGAGATCCCTGGAGCTGAATTTACAGGTGTTTTTGAGCCACATGATCTGCGGGCTTGGAAATGAACTCTGGTAGTCTGGAAGAATGGTGAGCAATCTCAAACACTGATCCATGTCTCCAACACAATTTGTATTGTTTTGATCAGTAATGAGACTGAGTTTTGATTATCTACATTTTTGCTCATTGGGTTTCTTCTGTAAAGTCCTTTTTCAAATACATTGCATGTCTATCTAATGAGTTTTTTTTTCATACTGATATATCGATGAGATAAACATTAGGTCATTGTGTTTATTTATAAAAAATAATAACCAAGCAACACTAATTCACATATTTTATGGATGCATATACACACACATAAACACACACATATGTATGCATATATGTTATTAAATATTAGATACATATTATCCTCCAATCCAGGATAATGATTAGGTTTACACTAGGAGAAAAGAAATGTTTGTGATCAGGGAAGAGCATGTGAGGAGATACTACAATGCTAATAAAATTATAGCTATTAAAAAACTGCCCATGCACTTTTCTTAGCAACCCAACTATAACTCACTGGATCTTAAAAAAAAAGAAAATAAAGAATTAAGATGACTGATAAGAAAGAAGATGGGGATCATCAGAGGTGGAAAAGGATAACAGAGAATCATGTGGTGTAAATATATAATACATTGTATATGTATTTGAATTTATCTTAAATGAAACATAATATATAATTAATATGTACAAATAAAATATGAATGACAGAATGTTTACAGTTCACCAATAAAAAATTGTGTATGTGGTTCTCCATTACATTCATATTTTTAAATGAATATAAGTTTATATTCTACTCCTAAATTGAATGTTGAAAAAAGTTACACTTTCCATATACTTACTGTGATTGATTATATGTATTGATTTTGTATACAGTCTTTTCAACATGTGATTAAAATTCTTACTAAATAATAAGTAATCTGTAGGTTGTGTTTCATCAAGTTCAATATTGCCTAATAAAAACATTAATCTTTTTTTCTCTTTTGAACTGTAAGATTTTTTTCTTCTGGAACTGTACTGCCTTTTAAACTCAATATAATGTCAAATATGAGTAGTATATTCCTGAAATTAAAGGGAACTTTTTAAAATATATTCCCCTAATGTTTATAACCTTTATTGTAGGATTTGGGGATGCATCCTTAATCAACATAAAGAAATTACCTACTGATGCCGGGTGGCGGTGGCGTACACCTTTAATCCCAGCAGTCAGGAGGCAGAGGCAGGCAGATCTCTGTGAGTTCGAGGCCAGCCTGGTCTACAAATTGAGTTCCAGGAAAGGCGCAAAGCTACACAGACAAACCCTGTCTCAAAAAACAAAAACAAAAAAGAAAAAAAAAAAGAAATTACCTACTGCTACATTTTTTGAAATCATTAATTTGATTATAAAGCAATGCTAAATTGTATTAAATGTGTTCTAGACCCCTGAAATCTAAATAGCTGACACTACATTCTTTAAATCATAAATTTAGTACAGAGTTTCCCACATTTATTAATGTGATCTCTCTTTCCTTATAGTTCTCTACTCAGTCACTTATTATTCATTTATGTTGTTACACTTCATTGGGCATTTTGCTACTTTTGAGTTTGAGTCAGTTTGAGTTCAACATCTGAAAACTACTTCTCTGAAAATCCTTCAAAGACAGTTATCTAGGTCAGGTTCTTCAGAGTGTATTTTCATTTTGCTTTGGGATCTAAAAGAATGTTCTATTACCTCTGGTCACCTTAAATTATTGGATAGATGTTTTTAGAATTACCCCTGGAGTTGTGGTTTAGATTGTAATTAATATAAAAGCAGTTTGGGATACATTTCATTTTTTAAAATCTTTTTTAATTATTATTTTTTTTTCATTTTACATATCAACCACTGTTCCTCCTCCCTCCCCTTCTTCAGTCCACCCCACCTCCTCCCATCCCATCCCCCATTCATTCCTCATAGGGGGTGAGGCCTCCCTTGAGTAGTCAACATAGGCTGGCATGCCAAGTTGGGGCAAGACTAAGCCCTTCTCCCCTGCATCATGGTTGAGTAAGGCATAGCACCATAGATAATGGGCTCTAAAAAGCCAGTTCATGTACCCAGGGTAACTCCTGGTCCAATTGCCAGGGGCCCTACAAACAGTTCAAGCCACACAACAGAGAGGGAGAGCAATGAAAGAGAATCTTGACAAAGTGAGCCCGTATGGCCTAGGGAGAAACCTGGTGCTAGGGAAATCCCCAGGAACCCACAAGGATTTCCCCAGCTAAGACTCCTAGCAATAGTGGAGAGGGCACCTGAACTAGCTCCCCCTAGATTGGTGACTACCCTAATTTTCATCATAGAACCTACATCCAGTGACTTGTGGAACCAGAAGCAGAGACCCACAGCCAAGCACTCAGCCAAAATTCTGGAGTTCAGTTGAAGAGAGGGAGGAGGGATTATAGGATCAAAAGGGTCAAGATCATGATGGGCAAAACCACATAGGCAGCTGACCTGAGCTAGTGGGAGCTCATGGACTCTGGACTGACAGCTGGGGAGCCTGCAGAAGACCAAACTAGGCCCTCTGAATGTGGGTGACAGTTGTGTGGGATACATTTTTAAAAGAAAGTTTTTGTGCTATTCTGTTTTAAGAATAATTTATTGTTCTGTCCTAGTTCTCGATACATGTCCAGTTGAATAGGTTTCCATACATTCTTCTGAAAACAGGGAGGGAAGATTTGCTTCTAGTATTTTCTTACTTTGAAGGTACAGATCTTTTGGATTCCAAATCAATTTAGGGTGTTTCCTATTAGACATTTTGGCTTTGTCTATTTTCTCGAGGGTCTTGAGACAATCTGAAAACCACAGTTTAAGTTCATGTTCGTCCAGTGTTATTAACTTGAAACCCAGACATCAATTTATTATTTTTTTTCTCTTGGTTCCAGTTCACACATACTTCTCCTTGGCTTTTGAATTATTTGATACCATTTTTTCTAGTCTTGAATGCAGTCTGAATATTTAAAAATATTTTCCATCATTTTTATTTGTTTTCACTGGAAGTGTTCAGATTACTTAGTTTGTTAAGATTCCAGAGGCAATAACTTAAACTTTATGATTTCTGACCTCACTTTCAACTTTGTGGTTGATGCTGTGTTCACTATATTAAAGATTTGTTGTTAGTATGTGCCATATTTCTAAAAGCAAATACCAAGTGCAAGCAAGCACTATAATTGTCCAGTTGTGAGAGGTTTGTGAGCTACATGTTCCCATAGTTTATACCTCAGTGCCCTTGCCCTAGGCAATTCCATTTGATGAGCAAAGCACTTTTAGTTAAATGATAAGTTGAGTTTAACTAACTCTCCATTGCTTCAATCATTTAATAGGTTATAATAATAATCTCTTGACAGTTACTGAATATTGTTTATATTAATGAATGACATTTTTCTACAATTATACATAAATTGATATAAATCAGCTATTAAGTACATGAGCTTCTTTTAGACGTTAATTTGTTAAAATGTGAATTGTTTGTAAGCATGTATTTGGTCTTCTGATTAAAAATATGTGCAATAATTCATGTCTTTGTTTTTCTAAAATTAAAACTTTTACAATTACAAAACTGCTAATACGTAGTTCTTATAATCTTAGATGTAATATGAAATGTTTTATAAATAGAAGGGGCTGCTGCATATATTTTCTGAAGTTAAATACTACACAACCTGAGTTGTTCTGTTACATTAAAATATAATAAGTAGATGGATGCTTAATTTCCTTCTAACTTATGAACCTAATGATGAAAGAAGCAAAGTCTGATTTTAAATAAGCATAATTTTCTAAAACTTAGCACTGTGTCTGATTCAAATTAAGCAGTTCATGAATAATGGTTGGTTACTTTGTAATAGATGATAAATATGTTAAATTATATGCCCATGTTATGTTGTATGTCACTGAAATACTTATTTGAAGAAACATTAACTCAGACTAGGGATTTTTCATATCTTTTCCTTTACTTTTCCTTTACAGATTATATTTGTTAAATGATAACTGCAACAACTTCAAAATAATCAGATTTTGTGTAGATAAGAGAAATGTTTAGAAGACTTTCTCTGGCATTAATAAAGAGACATTTGGGTAATTATTTCCTCCCAGTGTTAAATGAAGTGTATACTTAATTTTCAACTTTTAGCCTAGAAAACATTTATGAAAAAACTTAGCAAAGGTATACAAACATGCAATATTTCTAAGTATATAAAATTATCTTTAGTAGTACACAGTGAATTACATTTTGGAGCAGGATCATGCAATAAACTACCCATGTACATTCTCTAGCTAGATTGCTTTCCAAAGACATAAGACATTTCTGCTGCTTCTTTTATCTTACTGGCAAAAAATATTTGCATCTAAGATCACAACTAAGCATCCCAGTAAAATAAGCATGAAATTATGTTAATATGCAAACAGAGAGGAAGAATTATAACTAGCCATATGCTATATACTATTTGAAAATGTCAGTTTTCTCTTATGCTTTAGGGCATGAAATCCACATGCTGGGTAAGCCATCCACCACTGTCCTATATCCTTAATTCTGAGGATTGTTTAAATTTAATGAAATAATATAATTTTGTTTTATTAAAGTAATACATTTGACTTATCACTATATCCATAGATTAAGGTGTCTCTCAACTCATACCAGAGAAGCTTCTGTTTGCAGTAGATAGTGACCAACATAGAGACCCTTAATTGGCCAATGTATAAATAATAAGAAACTGCAGAATGTTCAACTTTAAATGGAAATGTGTTTGTGTGTGTGTGTGTGTGTGTGTGTGTGTGTGTGTGTGTGATTCTCTCTCAAATGCTCAGGGATCATTACAGAAGATGGAGCTGAAAGAATGTAAGAGCCAGAGATGGTGAACCACTACAGAGAAAGAGTGTCAGTGTCTTCTGGACACACCACAGCAATAACATATATGAACTTGCAGTTGTTGAGACAGAACACACAAGAACCATGTAAGCCCTAGACAGACCACATCCCAAAGTGGAGAGTGGAGGGCATTGGGCATACAACCCCATCTCTAGCTGGGAAGCTATTGTCAATTCTTAGCTATTGGAAGAGGAAGGATCAGTGTTCTCTAAGAATATAAACTGGCTTACCCCAGTAATCAGATTGGTGAATACCCTGACTGTCATCTTATAGCCTTTCTCCAGTAACTGATGGAAGCAGTTGCACAGATCCACAGCCAAACACTAGGCCGAGCTCCAGGAGTACAGTCGAAGAGAGAGAAGAGGGATTCTATGAGTAAGGGCTTCAAGATCATGATAGGGAAACCTACAGAGACAACTAAACCAAACTAGTGGGACTCATAAATTTAGATCAACTGTTGTGGAGCCTGCATGGAACTGGACTAGGCCCTCTGCATGGTGAGACCATTATGTAGCTTGATCTGCTTAAGGGGCCCCTGGCAGTAGGACCAGAATCCATCCCTGGTGCATGAGCAGGCTTTTTGGAGCCTACTACCTATGGTGGGATACCTTGCACAGCTTTGAGAAAGGGGAAGGGGCTTGGACCTGCCTCAACTAAATGTACCAGGCTCTGCTGACGCCCCATGGGAGTCCTTACCTTCTTGCAGGAGGGAATGGGGAGTGGGCTGTGTGGGGAGGCTGGAGAGGTGGCAGGAAGGAAGAGGGGGAATCTGTGATTGATATTTAAAATAAATAAAAATTTTTTTCTTAATAAAAAGGAAAACTATTTTCAATATAAACCAAAACAAACAAACAAACAAAAACGAGTATAGATCCTGAGAAGTTGACCATACTCCCATTGAAGGGCACATATCCAAGAATATTTAAGCAGCACAAGTTGGCCTTCATGAGCAAAAAATAGCAAGATCTAACATTGTGTGTGTAGGTAAATAGGGTAGAACTGGGAAGAATTGAGAGGAAGAGAGTGAATATGTACAAACATGTACAAAAAAATCTTAAACTACTAATACAAGTTTAAAATAACAAATTCATTAATGAGAGAGTCAAAGCAGGTTGCAATGAAAATAGTGCCTAGAAATCTCAGTGTAAGCAGGGATCCTAAATTCAGGAGAACATAATAGATATCAGTTTGTAAATTTCTACCAGCATTTTGGGTACGTAGTGGATCTTTATGTGAACATTGATTACAAGCATACCTGATGGTTACATTACTGCTCTATCTCAGTGTCCGTGATCTCTATTCAGTGGCACTGTTAACAATATCTGTGTTTAATAGGTGGTTGTGGAGCACATGATTGACTGAGTTTTAGGTGGATTTTAAACTGGAGATTATACTTGGGGAAATGAAAGAGAAGCCTAATTTAATCTTTCCTTTACAAATATATCCTTACACAAAGGGCATGTTATTTTAATGCTTAACATAAATAACATTTATGAATATTATCAACTAAACTATTAATCTTTTTCACAACTAGAGATGCTGTTCTTAAATTTTTCATCATTTTGTATAGCTGTGAATTAAAAGTCAGAAAGAAAAGTTCATGCTATATGTAAGGATACATCCTAAAAATTCTGAAAAGGGTAACACTTTGTTGTCAACATAGATTTCTGAGAAAGTGGATGGAAATGAAAATGTGCTTGCAAAATGTATTCTTTTGAGATGTGACTGTAAGTCTGCATTACTCATAAGAAGTTCACAGGTTATCTATGACAAGTCTGTGTGGCTGTTGATCCAAGGCTCTCGTTTGCTATCACACTCCCTTCAGACAGTGAATCAAAGGAGTATAAACTAAAAACCCACAGATAAGGGATTGTTTGGGGATTATAAATAATTCATTCACCCCTTACAGCATTTAAATGACAATAAAGTATTACTGATCTAAGGGCATGTCATGCTTCTTTCTCTTCATGTCAGTTTCTACTTGGTTTTCTTTTCTCCCTTGGATATTCCCAAAATAAGAATATATAACAAAGTATTTCTTTCTAGAAACCATCACTTCTGAGCAAGTAATAGACAATTTTGAAGCTAAAGAGATTAATCACAGAAGGAAAATACCATAATTTGAATGGATTATGAGCTATTCAGAGACTAGTTTTACAACATAGTCATAATTTGTATATTAGCAAAATTTTATTAAACCCTATGATGACAAATTTCTTCCTCTAATGTCCATTGCATTTGAATTCTATGACAAAGAAGATTTAACACAAAAGAAACTGATATCCCAAATTTGAGAAAAAAAGATTTTTAATGGCAAGCTGACAGGAAAGATATTCATTGTAATAATATATATATATATATATCATTGATAAATAATGGAAGCACTTTGTGCTTTCTCCTCACCAAATAGTACCTTGTGTAGCATTGAAGAAAACTAGCTGTCCAACAGACATGAAACAATTCCAATGTAATCTGTTATCAGTGACTCAAATTGTTCTAGAAATAAAGATTCAGTTAAACTTAGGCCAAATTCACTGGTATGGCTATTAAGAAAGAAATTAATATTCAGAATGATTAAAGTACCATATAGAACAATTTATGGGTTAATGATATACTTATTATAAACTTAACATATGTTTATGATTGACATATACCCTGAATATACAAACATTAATTAAGAAAAAAAACAACATTGGGCCCACAAGATGACTCAGCAAGAAAAGGTGCTTGCTGCCAAACTCAAGGACCTGAGTTCAATCCCTGAGGCCCACATAATGGAAATAAAGAACTGACTCTGAAGCTGTCCTCTGAACTACACATAGGTGAAATGACATACACAAGAAATGCTGGATCACAAGCACATACACACTATGCATATATACACACACAGTATATCTGTATCTATATACATATATACTATATATAGATATATATAGTATATACAGTACACTATATACATATATACTATATATCATATATATACTTTAAAACATAGTATACTATATATACATGTATATTATATATGTATATATGTGTATATATATACTGTGTGTGTATATATATATGTGTGTGTGTCTGTGTATATATATATATGTGTGTGTGCTTTTTAAATAGCAATGATTAAAAAAGAACTTTGTGTTTAATATTTTAAAAGAATCAGACAAACTTACAGTACTGATTTATGTTGATTCTGTTGCTATAACCAAATAGTGGTAATAGCTCATTTATTAGCATATATATATATATATATATATATATATATATATATATAACATGACAATCCCACTTCACAACAATCTCAGCTTATAAAAATTACATTAAGCCCTTCAAGAGAGAAGAGCTTCCATCATGAAATTACTTATTTTTTCCATTTCTTCAACATGTATCTACAACAGGAATTTAATCACATTATGAATTTTGGTAAAGAGAAACTACATTGACTGAAGAAAATTCTGAGTAATACAACGTTAAAATAATGTGGAAGATATTACAGAAATTCTGCTTGTTACTGCCAAAGGTACCCAAAAAACCCTTATACTGAGAAAGTAAAATATTTGATACAGTCTTAAAAGATTAATGGGAAGATGAACAGGAAAGATTGGCAAGGAAAATAAAAACTACCCAACAGAGGTATAATGAAAAGAAAAGGTAACATTATGATTAAATATATCTTTATATAAAGAATGAATAATTTGATAATACTAGATTGCAACAAGTGAGAAAATCCATTTTGTTTCTAGGCTGAAATATAACTTATAAAATAGTTTTGTTGTAGATAGTGAACAGAACACCAAGATTTTAAGCAAATCCTATTATATGGTAACTCATTAATCAGTGTTGAAAATAAACTTAATGGAAAATTTATGTTTTACTCTTTTATTGTTATCCAATTGTTTTCATTTTAATTGCCATAGTAATAACACATATACATGGTGATGGGTAATAGATATCAAAATACAATGAGGTAGGAGCAATGATTTCAAATTTTCTATAGAAAATAAGGTTGGCATAGTTTAAAATTTTACATTTTAAAAGGAGATTTTTTTTTTTGCTCTCAGAAACATCACTTTTAATAGTAATCTCCATAGTATAATAATGTTAATTTATGGAACAAATTCATAGGCAACTGGGTAAAAATCTTAGAACATTTACTTTTATTAAAAATCAGATGCGACTGGAGAGTTGGCTCAGTGCTTACAAGTTTATGCTTCTCTTGCAGAATCACCTTTAGGTGCCAGCACCCATGTCAGATGGCTCATAAAATGCTAGCATTAAAATTTTCAGCAATTTATCCATATGTGCACATATGGGAATAAGGAAATTAATTCATAATGTATGTTACTTTATTTAATTTAAAATTTAAAGATAGTACTTGATGCAAGTATTAGAAAATCTTGAAACGCTGTAGGAAAATGACATTGTAGCTAACTAGAAATGATGTTTTCCTTTTTGAATTTTGTTGCATTTATTTATTTATGCCTCTGTGTGGTGGTGGAGTGGCATCTATCTGTGCCACAGTGCATATATGGAGGTCAGAGGCATGTGGGGATCAATACTCTCTTGGATCATCATCATGTGAGTCTCTGGTATCAAACTTAGTTCTCATGCATGGCAACAAATGCAGTGACCTGTAGAGCCATCATATTGGCCCCAAATAAAATAATTGTAATTGTGAAAATATCCAAATTAGGACATAAGAGAAAGACTAGATTTGGAAGACATAATAAAAATATGAAATACATCATTATTAACTATTATATTTATTTCATGTGATAATGGCATTTGGTTCATTTGGTTCATTTGGGTGAAATAAATATTATTAAAGTAATTTACTTGATCCTCCTGCATTTTATGAAATAGCTGATATATAAAACTTGAAATTGTATGTGTGGTTCACATTGCATTTATATTGGATGGTACTGAACTAAGGAGACACTATATTTTCTTACTGGGGACAGTGGAAAAAAGCTAAAATGAAAAAAGAAAAACCTTAAAAAATCCCTTCACTTCCTGCTGTGACATAATGCTCTCTGTTCTCTTACAAGTGTAAGTATGAACTTTGGGAAAAGTATACAAGAAAAATGAAGACATATGACAGGTACAAATGGGAAATTATTTGCTACCAATATTTTTAGTAATAAAACAATCAAAAGTTAAGATAGTGGATGAATATTTAAGAAAAGCTATTTTACTCCTAATTTACTCACTTGACTGTAAGTTTTGTTCAGTTTTGTAATACAATTTCCAGTGCTGGAATAAGGTTTTCAATCCCAGCAAAATGAGTGGAATAGGGGTGCATGATATAAAATTCCCACAGAATCAATAAAGAATCATGTTATTAAAAATCTATAAGCATTAATGCAGACATGAGTGTTCACTCTTAGTATTCATGGCATGACTTTTAAAAACTGTTGGTCTTTTGAGACAAGATCTGGAAAAGTAGCTCAGACTAGGCTGGAATTTGCAGCATAGGTCATTCTAGCCTTGATCATGAGGCTATCTTTCTGCCTTGTCCTCTTGGGTATTGGGAATAACAGGTACAAGCCACAATAGCAAGCTTTCAATAATTTTTATGGATCTTGATTCATAAGCCCCACATAAAACTTAAAAGAGTAACAAGACAGAAAGTTCTAGAATAACCTAAAGATTTTGGAGGGTTAAATTATTTATTTACATATTTCATGTAAGTGTTAGTTCCAAAGGATAGCTTAGCAATATATAAGACTGATGCTCTTCACTGATAAAAGCAAAACAAAACAAAAAAACTGAAAAGCTGCATTCAAAGTCAGAATTAACGATTTTTTTTCTCAATCAGTCTAGGATTTCAGATAGCTATATAATGCATTGCTAATGAACTGTGAGGTATAGCTTTTTTAGAGGATAAAGATCTATAAATAAGTGACCAGAATTTAAAGCATAAGTATTTCTGTGCCTATAGCATAAGCGTGAAACAAATGAATCAGAAATGAACTCAGTTTTTGCAGTATAGTCCTATACAGTATAAACACATTCATTTAACAATCAACTACATGTACTACAGAGATATAATAAGATTGCATTGGTAAATGACGGCACAGCCATCTAGTTCGAATAAAGACGCTAAGATGTTTGCATAATGTCAAAACCAACATAATCTGAAGTTGTGTTTCTCAAAACATAACCCTGTCATTGTGTAATATAAGATGGGAAATTTGTCATAAAAACCCCTTACAAAAACATAGACCAACTATAAGCCAGGACTGTAAAATTTTATGAATGTGTAACTTATAAAGCAACTCCAGGCTTCTGAAGCTACAACAGCAGAAAGACAGGTGGAAAAGCTTTGTTGCTATGCTTCAAATGTGACATAGAAGATAACAAGCACAAAAGAGCCTTCTAGAGAGCAGAGATAGTTGCCACTATAGAAAGAAAGAGAAAAGAAATTCCTCTGAGAAAACACATCTGTTGGGTCATGCAGTCAGCTTACAGCATTGAGATCCTATGACATTTTTGCAGTCCTTGCCTTATAAGGCTTGAAAATGGCTAGGAATCAGTAACTGCCATCTGTATTCACTCTTTTCCCCTTTTAAAAGAAACCTTTATTTTGGTTGTTCTATTTATATCCCATTATTTAATATCAAATAAAGAGAAGTCAGATAGCATGCTTGAAAAACAAATACCATGTTTGAATCTGAGGGAAAAGATGACCAGTTATGCATGATGCTTAGATTTTTGACATATAGAAATTATAGTACATTGATATATAATTCTGTTTTGATGTGTAGTTGAATTGTTCCTCAAATCTGTCCATGTCCAATTCCTAATACAATTATAGAAACTTACATTTAATAGAGCAAATAACTGATCACAAACTACAAATTGAAGCCTTTTAAAAATATGAATTGCTTTAATTCATTTAAAACATAAATTACGAGTAAAGTTCTGAGAAAGAGTTTGAAATAACCATGCTTTCTCCTAAATCTCACAGTGGAATAGCCATATTCTAAATTACTTCATTTTTTCTATTTTTTTTCTATTTTTTCTAAACTACTTTATACCTTTTCTTCTAGATTTTTTACTGATTCTTTGGGAATTCCACATCATGTACCACAATGCCACTCATTTCACAGTATATCAATATCTGCCTTTTACCCTTACAATGTCCAACTCCCAAGAAGAAAATTTTAAAAATATATTAAGTATAAAAACAAAGCAAAATCCCACCACTTTATTCCTCTGTCTTTTCTCCATCTCCATCACCTCTTCAATCTTCTTAGTGACATTGCCAGCTGTGGTGAGTCACACTGTATACTCTTTTGTCCAAACAACTTACTTGCAGATGTTCACTGCAATGAGTTATTGGTTTGGCTCAAGGCTTCTGGTACACCATCAATACTGGACCCTCACCAAAACTTCTCTCAGACATCCTACTGTTTTCTTGAGTCATGGAGAGCCTAAGGTTTTCCTACCAGTCCTTTCATGTACTTCATCAGGTCATAGATGGGGTAGATGTTGGAATGGGCCAATTCAAAACATTGGATGTGAGTCTAGGTGGTAGCTGAATTGTTCAGTACAGGCCTCTGCTAGGACTGCCCCCCTCAGGCTAGGAGTGGAAACAGCTCTCCCAAGTGAGGGGCCAGCTCTCTCAGGGCCAGTATCATGGGGCCAGCTCTTCAGTGTGGGACAGGGCCAGCTCTCCCAGGACTGTTGAGGGGTGGAACCAGATCTTCCAAGGCCAGCAAAGTTTGGGGCTGGCTCAGCACAACCCTTAGATTTTTAACATGCATGATTCTCACGGCCCCTGGTGGTAATACTGGCCACAGACATCAACCCAGACCCCAGCTGCAGCAAGACTTTGGACCCTGACATGGCCATAGTCAGTAGCTTAGTTGTCACCATGGTCCTGGGTGGCAATGAAGATTACTCAGATTGGTATGACCTGGGAAGCGGGGTGGCCCTTGGGAATCAACTAGGCCCCAGGTAGAGGCCCAGGCATCCACACGGCCTTTGGTGGTAACAGGATCCATGGACATCAATGCAGAACCTGGCTGTGGTAGCGACACAGACCCAGACATGGCCCCAGGTGGCAGTGCAGGATATCCACATCAGCCTGTTCCTCATTGATTTTACTTCTTCCATTTCACCTGTCTCCACAGCATATGAACTGCTCTGCTTCACTTTCTCTCCCATTCTTCCACCATATAATTGCTTGCTATAATGGGGCCCACCTGCCTGGTAACTCAAGTCTCTGGGCAGGCCTGTGGGTGTCGTCCACCTGCCTAGGCCTAGCACTGCCTGGCAGGCTTGTGGGTTTCTTTAGCCAGCCCTGGCTATGAGGTGCAAGGTGGGCCAGTATGTGTCTTCCACCCACCTGGGCTGAGCAACACCAGCACTTTTCTTGTTTTTTAAAGAGATATTCTGTAAAATTTTCATACAGTATATTTGTATCATAATATTTCACAGTCCACAACTACTCCCGTCTTCTCCCACCATGTTCTTACTGTCTCTTAAAAAAGAAAAAAGCTCTCAGAAACATGGAGTCCAGTTTGTGTTGGCCAATTACTTTTGAGTATGTGTTTTGCCATGAAAAGTGGTTGATCATTGTCACTCCACAGAAGAAAACTGATTTTCCCTTTCCTAGCAGCTACCTGTTGCAAATAGCTTCTTGTAAATGGAGGCAGTTTTTCTGTCCCAACAGGTCCCAAATAAACACACAAAAGCTTATATTAATTACAAAATGTTCAGCCAATAGCTCAGACTTATTGCTAACTAGTTCTTACATTTAAATTAACCCATTTCTATTAATCTGTGTATTGCCATGTGGCTCATGGGTTTATAGTTCCTCTGGCATCTTGCTTCTTGGGCAGCTGGCTCGTGTCTCTCTTGACTCCACACTTCTTCATCGAAGTTCTCTAGTTCAATTGTCATGCCTAACTTTATCCTGCTTTGCTATAGGCCAAAAAGCTTTATTATTAGCCAAATGAGAGTAATACATATTCATAGCATACAGAAGGATCATCCTATAGCATCTTTCCCTTTCTGTCTAATCAAACAGAAAGGTTTTAACTTAAAATTGTAAAATCACATACAAAAAACAGTCATCAAGCAAGAATTATAGTTACCATAGTTATTTGTATTTGAAAAAAATCATAGAATACATTCAATTATTCATTATCTTGATGAGTCTAAAGTTTCAAATCTAATTTACCTTTAATGATAACTAAAGAAAACTATAATTATTACTATCCAGTCTTCAACTCCACCAAAGTCTTGAGAAGGAAATAATAATAATATCTGAGTAAGCAGGAAGTGCAGGCAAGTGACCTCCAAAAAAAAATGTGAGAAATGACAGAAACAGCTAGCTGCCTGGACAGTCACCCAACATTCCTCTGTAATGTTAGGGCATCCAACTCTGGCCTATAGCCTTAGAATATCTGACAGACTTTCCTGTAAAGCAGGGAATTCTGAAGGACTGTCCTACTTTGTCTTGGCAAAGTTTGGCAGTCACTTTTCTTGCTTCTGCTGGTCCAATTTGGACAGTAACTGTCAGCAATTGAGGCAAAGGTAGTTTCTTTACTCATATGGCTAGGTTTTGCCATATTTTGATGCCTATCATTTTCTCTGAAGTAGCTTCATTTTGCCAGGAGCAGAGATGTCCCATTGTAATGAAAAGTC